>JAVJIF010014615.1:0-178838 GCA_038442645.1 Agave tequilana | reverse complement strand
TTATCTGAGCAGGACTCTCATAGGAGCGGAATCTCGCTACAATTCCTATTGAGAAAGATGTTTAGCTCTCGTCTTCGCTGTCCAGAAGACGCGACATTATTTGGTTGGCCAAACCATACATGTCATCTCCAGGGTGAACCTTTACGTCTTCTCATGACGAAGCCAGGTTGCTGAATTCAAGGTGGCTAAATGGGCACTCCTGTTGTCTCAATACGACATGACCTTTACTCCTCAGAAGGCAGTTAAAGGCCAGGCCTTGCAGAGTCTTAGCTGCTCATCCAGTTCCAGAACATTCAAAACTTCACGAAGACATCCCTGATGAAGTCTTCGAGTCTAAGCAACCTCAGCAGAGGAAGTGTGGCAGATGTTCTTCGACGGAGCATCGCGGATGGGCCCCAAAGGGAAAATTATTGCCGGGGTGGGGGGGGTGTTCATCTCCCCACAGGATCATATCCTTCCCAGAGCATTCTCCTGACAGAATCATGCTTAATAATATAGCGGAATACAATGCTCTGCTCATCGGTCTCCAGCTCGCTCATGGAATGGGGGTACGCTACCTGAAGCTTATGGAGATTCAAAGCTGATCATTAGCCAGGTAAAAGGCGAATATGAAGTCCGCCATGAGGACTTGGGCCTTATTATCATACAGCCATCGAATTGGCTAGCTATTTGAAGGCTTCTACATCGGGCATGTGTCCCGATTTCAAAATACCAAGGCGGATGCTCTCGCTGCATTAGCAACAATGCTAGCCTTACCGGCCGACACCGAGTATCACCTCACAGTCGCAACCCGGATCTCGTATGCTCTAAGCATATGCTAAGGATCAAGAGGTCCATAATGTCTCGTGGATCTTGAGCCGAGGGATTGGCGATTCCCTCTCATTGACTACGCTCTGCACGGTCTGCTTTCAGACGATCCCAAGAAGCGGCGTCCATCAGACGAAGGTTCGCTCCGTTTCTACTATGATCCCACTTTGAAGACACTCTACCGTCGTTCATATGACGGTGTCCTCCTCCGTTGTCTCTCCATTCAGAGGCACAGGAAGTGCTTAAAGAAGCACATGATGGCACTTGCGGAGCTCATCAACCGCGGTTCCAAGCTAAAAGACAGGCTGCACAGACTTGGGTACTACTGGCCGACCATGATGGCCGAGCCACCCAATATGCACGAAGGTGTAAGGCGTGCCAGGGTCCATGCAGACTTCATACACCAACCTTCGGAGTTACTCCACCCTACTGTTGCTTCATGGCCATTGAAGCATGGGGAGTCGATGTCGTAGGGCCAATCAGTCCCTCTCGACAAGAGGTCACCGGTTTATCCTGGCAATAACCGATATATTCTCAAAATGGGCAGAGGCCACAACGTTGGCCGAAGTTAAAACCTCCAATCTGGTTAGCTTCATCAAACACCAGGTCATCCATCGATTTGGTGTACCCAGACGGATCATCCATGACAATGGTCCCAGTTCGTAAGCCAAGGGTCTATCGGTTGCGATAAATATCGAATTCAGAATGTGGCTTCAACCGCCTACAACCTGCCGCCAATGGTTTAGCAGAAGCATTTAACAAGACAATCATCAAGCTGCTCAGAAGTTTGTCTCCTCGAACAAGCGAGATTGGGACGAAAAGCTCGGTGAATGCCTTTGGGCCTACCGACTACGGTTCGGACACCGACAGGCAATACGCCTTTCTCCTGGTATATGGGTGCGAAGCGGTCATCCCATTAGAAATTCAGGTGCCATCATGCGAGTAGCCCTGACTACTAAAATGACATCAGAAGACAATGATCGCCTGCGTCTTCAAGAGCTCGAAGCCCTGGACGAGAAGCGGCTGCAAGCTCAGCAACACATCGAGCTATATCAGGCTCGGATGTCAAAAGCCTTCAATAAGAAGGTCAAGCAGAGAGTCTTCCACAAAGGAGACCTAGTCTTAGCCGTCAGACGACCGATGATTATGACGCACAAGACCAAAGGCAAATTTCAACCTAAATGGGAAGGACCGTTTGTGATAGAGACAGTCTATTCAAACGGAGCATACCGCCTTACGACTGCAGATGGCGACCCTCCTCATGATGCGTCAATGGCAAGTTCTTAAAGAAGTACTATCCTAATCAAGGATCTTCCCCTCGATCAAGTTAACATTACACCTCTGATCGAGATCCGCGCGTCCGGAATGCGCACAAAGAGAGCCTCTCTCTTTCTCCAAGCATATCAAACCTGTTGATAGCTGGGGGTTTGCTTAAAATCCCAAGGGACCTGCTCCCACTTGATTCCACCTCCAAAATCACCTACCAATTCTCATCCATAGAATGGTAGGACTACATATATCCCGCTGTTATGTAACATTAAACCTATGACAGCGATTCCTCGTTTCTCCCCGTGAAAACGAGACTATCCCAAACTCCATGCTATTGAGCTTAGTGGCGTCTCAATTGGTTACGTCATCGCGACCTCTGAACCAGTAGACGGCTAAGTCTCAATCTTGACCCTGTTGACATTTACAAAAGATAGGTCTCGATACTTATTGACATTTACAAAAGATAAGTATCACCTATTTTGAGCTCGTGGACATTTACAAAAGACGAGTATCACCTATTTTGAAGCTTGGTGCTTCTCAACCAGTTACGTCATTGCGACCTCTGAACTGACAGATAGCCAAGCTTCATCTACCATTGAACTTAGCGGCGTCTCAATGGTTACGTCATCGCGACCTCTGAACCAGTAGACGGCTAAGTCTCAATCTTGAGCCCTGTTGACATTTACAAAAGACAGGTCTCGATACTTATTGACATTTACAAAAGATAAGTATCACCTATTTTGAGCTTGTTGACATTTACAAAAGACAAGTCTCAACCCCGAGCCCTGTTGACATTTACAAAAGACAGGTCTCGATACTCGTTGACATTACAAAAAGACGAGTATCACCTATTTTGAAGCTTGGTGGCTTCTCAACCAGTACGTCATTGCGACCTCTGAACTGACAGATAGCCAAGCTTCATCTACCATTGAACTTAGCGGTGTCTCAATTGGTTACGTCATCGCGACCTCTGAACCAGCAGACAGCTAAGTCTCAATCTCGAGTCCTGTTGACATTTACAAAAGACAGGTCCGATACTCGTTGACATTACAAAAGAGAGTATCACTCATTGTTGAGCTTGGTGGTCTCAACCAGTTATGTCATTGCGACCTCTGAACCGGCAGATAGCCAAGTCTCATCTACCATGAGCTTAGCGGCGTCTCAATTGGTTACGTCATTGCGACCTCTGAACCAGCAGACAGCTAAGTCTCAATCTCGATGCTTGCTGACATTTACAAAAGGCAAGTATCTCCCTTTTAGCCCGCAATGGGCTAACCTCGAGACTGGCAACATCTCAATTGGTTATGTCATCGCGACCTCTGAACCAACAGACAGCCATGCCTCATTATCCAAACAAACAAAGACGACAAAGAAAGAATTTTATTAAATTTCAAGAGGATGGGATACATGGAGGAGCTATAGGCGTACATGATAAGATCGGATCCGATCTCCAAGCGAAGCTAGCCTCGTCCTCCTGTCATCAGCAGCCTGGGCCAGCGCCTGTGATCTTAGCTCAGCCTCATCGAAGTCCACCGCCTGAGCCAGACGAGCCTCGACCTCCGCCAAAGTCGCCCTCTGTGACGACTTCTGCGCCCCCAGTTCCTCACTTCGAGCCCTGAGCTGCTTAAGCCGCGCAGACTCTTCATGACGCATCTGTGTGTAGCCTTGGATAAGAGGAGATTTGCCTTCCGGATCATCTCTTCAGCCCTTAACCTGATCTTCAGCATCAAGAAGAGCACTGTTGGAAGCGTCAATTGCACTCCCAACCTCTGCCTCCTCTGTCTCCAAGGACCTCAAGTCAGTGGAGATAGCCTCAGCAGCCTCTTGAGCGGCGAGCTGAGCCGCGCGCCTCGGGCGACAAGATGTGAGAGCGTTCATCAGCCAAAGATGCTGCGTCTGAACTATAGAGGCGGCGCCATTCCTCCACGTCCTTCTCAAGGTCGTCTACCAGGAGTTCCAGAGCAGAAGCCTGGTGGTACCCCTCAAAGTCCCGGATACACTCAATGGCACGGAGAGGACCATCTTCAGCTTCGAGAACGGCACAGGCGAGCCCTTCAAGACGAGACCGATAGTCTGCTCCAAGCTGTTATAGAAGCTGTCGACCAGATTACCGATGAAGTCATTCTCAGCTTCATCAACCCTTGAGACAACCTCGGAGCAATCTACTATTCTAGTCGACACCGCCCGCAGAGAAGAAGCGGGAACATCGACACAGCAGGGCAAGCCAAAGGCGACCTCGGCGGAGTCTCAGCGACACCAGCACGCCAACCACCTCCTGAGCAACAGGCTCAACCACCAGCGTTGGAGAGGTAGGGCTCACAATCACCCTCAATGTCGTATTCGGCAAAACAGTCTGCACCTCACTCGTTGATGTAACTGGAAGTGAGGATACCTCGGGACTGCCACCCCTTCAACCTCAGGACCTTCCGCTGATTTGGGCTGATAAAAAGGAAGGTCGCCATACAGCGCATCCAACACAGCAGACATCTGCCCCGGTCGAAGCGCTCATATCGCCCCTTGACCCTTCAGGGAAAACCCGCGCTTCTTTCGAAGCTGATGCACTTTGGGGACGAATACTGCAACAAACCAAGGTCAAAAAAGGAGACGCAGCAAACAGGCGAGGACAAGAGATCTTAGTCTACCGAAGGCCGATGTCACCTCGTCAGCCGTATCAGAATCCAGGGTCCCATCGGAAAGTTCTTACCAGACTCAACGCGGATAGCCGGCCCGCTCGCCGATTCCTCCGCAGACCCCCGACAGAGCTGGAGGCCATAGGACTCCTTTAGAAGTCCCAGCGCCCGACGGGCCAATGCCGGCCGCATCACCTCTAGACTCCTCTGAGCGAGCAAGGAACCAGCTGCAGCTCCATAAGCAAATAGAGGATCATACTGGTCCCCTTGCTCCCCATGCTCCTCAGCTCCTGCAACAAAAAGCAAATGATGAGTTATTTAAAGTGCGCTGAAGGCATATTATATGGAGGCCTATCTTACCAGTAGTCGGTTCAGCCACCGACGGCTCAGCCACTAATGGAGCAGCGAAGGAGGCGCAGCAGAAGGTCACCCTCTACCACGATGATAGGAGTCTGGCGACGGGGCCTCTTCGCCGACGACTTCCTACGGGATCCACTCCCACGCTTCCTTTTGAAGTGGACATCAGAGTCCTCTTCCTCCACCCTCCACATGTTGTGAGGGAGCTGTCCCCACTACACCAGATCCGGCTTCACGAGCATCAGCTTCATGGGCTTCAACCCTCATCCCCGCCTCGAAGCAAGGGTCCCCGCATCAGAAGCCCGCTGTCATCTACAGCGATGAACTCCTCTATGCCAGGAACACGGACTCGTTTGCCCTCCATCTTATCAGAAGCCTTCTGCCTCATCCGATGAGAAATTAACCTCACACCCGAACGGTTGACATTAAACTAGCAGGTGTAGAGTTCGAAGCCGCATACCATTGGCAGAAACACAGGGTCGTCCAAAGGCGGGACCCTCAGCGGCGTGCGTAGCCACGCTCCAGTATCATCCGCGGTAAAGAACCGCCAAGCACGAGCCCCATCAATGAGGCTCCCCATGAAAGCCAGGTCCGGATTGGGGTTGCCCACATACAACTGTCATACCCAAATGGCGGGCAAACCGGTTCGGGACGTAGGGCTCCAGGTAGCAGGTATCCCCACTCCTGTACAGCAAATGCGAGGGCCGGATACAGACCAGCCACTCGAAAACACCCCGACTCATGGGAGGACCGACCTGATTCCACATCACGGAATTCCTCGTTGTATCCTGCACCCCGCAGGCGAGGAAAAACCGGAAAAGGCCTATAAGCGTCATAACGACGCACGAACTTACGGGCCTCAGCCACATAAGTTTTCTGCCACGAACGGCCTTCAAAGCGGACGAAGAAGCGCCGTTTGAACACCCTGCGGAGGGTCTTCCCAGCTCCAATCAAACTGGGACAGTGCAAGGCGAACCACGCCATCAAGTAGGTGTACGGTAAACCTACCCTAGGATTGGGTCCGTCACAAGGCAGGACGGCACCCTTCCCTCGCCCTTGACGCCATTGGCCTGCAGAAAGCCTCCGTCAGTGCACGAAGGCCCCTCTGAATACAACACACCATGGCCGGAGAAGACCCAGACGGTGGCCATGAACCAAGCAGACGGCAGGCAGCAGCACAGTCGGGTGGACGATGTCACCCGAAGAAGAAGGCACGACACACTTCTTTAACCAGATGGTTAAGAAGCCGGCTAGCAACGCCTTGCGAGACATAGGCCGACGGGCCTGATGGTGAAAGCTCCGAAGAACATCACCCTTCCCAAGAGGACCTCATCTTCTGCCACGACGATGTCCTTTTCAGCATGCACCTCCATCCTTGCCAAGATGTCTCTTCAGCAAACTCCGCAATGAGCTGCCTCAGGTGCACTAGTCATATCTGGGAACAAGTAGTTCCCCAGCTCTTCAAGCTCTTCGAGCTACCCTTGCCACCAGTATGGATGCTGGAACAAATGTGGAAATGGCACATCAGTTCCCGATAGTCTCGAGCAGAGCAGGCTCTGCTTCTCCAGAATAGCCAGCTCCGCCTCACAGGTAAAGTACTCTTCGTATGGAGAGAACCGAAGGGCAAAGCAGAGATCTCCCGCATCATGTAGGGCATGCCCAACTCACCAACTGGGGTTGAAGAAAGTCCCCGAGGCCGGGCAATACAACTCAAGGATGGCGTAGAAGCACGCCACCTTCATCTCAATGCCGTAGCAGGTCGCCCTGACGGCCTCATGGAGGTTTAACCTCTCTAAGTCCCCCTCAAAGTGGGTGAGGATATAGTTGGTCAACTCCGCCCACCACGATCTAGGAGGGTGGACCCAACTGGGAGTCCTGAAATCGGTGGCGGGGTAGTTCCCGTCAACTTCGCAGAACTGAGTGCCAAAGGTCGGCGCCGCAGCTGGGTTCTCTCCTACTGGAAGGTCCCGCGATACCTTCCCAGGTATAGCCCCATTATGCTACGAGGAGGGCCAGCCCTCGAATAGCCGGACTGGAATGTAAACTCCCGACACTTACAGACTCGGCGTTTAGGCTCACGCCCCCACGCCATCTTCCGAGCCTGAGTCGCGCTCGCGAAGGAAGACAAAGCAAAATGCCGCTTAGAGGACGGGAGATAGAATCTCTCGCCGTCCAACTGGAAGATCCACTGGCCTTCACCGGCCTGCAGCTGGCGATCGGGATCAGGTGCAGCATCCCCGAACATGAAGTCAGGCTTTCTGTAAGCCTGACGGTCGATATCTTCAAGCAGAGCCGTAGTCAAGATACTCCGCATGGCCTGCGGATGACCCTCCTGGATGAGCGTATCCCGTACAAGAGAGCTCGGCTCACTGAACAATGAAGCCTGCCCATAGAACTGCAAGCTGATGCTTCCGCCTGCTCGACTGGCTACACCGAACAGACTGTTCTGGAGGCCGGAGGCGTAATGTACTGTAAAAACAGAAATGAGCTATGATTAGTTCATCAATCAAGTGGATGCGAAAGCATAAAAATTCACTAAGGCATAGCCTCGCCCAGCAAGCAGGGCTGCAAGGTAGTAGCTTTGAAAAAGCTTCACTTCATGGATAAAACTGCATCTTTGCAGAAAATATCCAAAGCGCCAGCTTCGCTTAAAGCAGGGAGTGACATAGCCCTAAGGGCTGACGTCATCAAAGGGGCATTATGGTCAAAAGTCATCATGACTGAGAGGACTTATTCAAGTCCTTCTCCTCAAACAGTACGGAGATGGCCCAAGTTATGGCTTCGTGCGAAAGCCCAAAGAAGGACTGTTCAGTTCTTACTTCCCTGGTGCAAGCAAAATAGGGAAGTTGAAGGGAAACGAGTTCCCTGATAAGGACAGATCATATTTGATCGTCCTAATAGCCGAGTATCGGCTCCAAAAGATGGAGACCACTCTCTAATCAGACAGGAAAAATTCCTTACCGGTGATCGGTCGCTCGATGACCGGAGGAGGAGCGCCTCCGCCGCAGAAGTCGCCACTTCTTTCCCTGCTCGTCTTTTGGGCGCCATCAAAGAAATGTAAGGGTTCTCAAAGAACTCTGAAGCAAAGAAGGAAGAAGAAGGAGGAAGAATAGAAATTTCTCTGAAAAAGGAGATCTTTTCCTGCTCAGCCCGATCGGGCTTTTATAGGCCAATCAGCGCCTGAAACGAGGCTCGAAAAGGGCGTATGCCGCCGTTTCGAATTAATTCGAAACGCCGCCCAAAGCGCCTTCCCGAGAAGCGCTGCTTCGATTCCGCTAAGGTTAACTTCGCCCTGGCTTAAAGTGCGGACTTCGCACAATCCTTCAAGAACTTAGCCGAAAGGCTTACTTTAGCCCTCTAAAAAGGCGCTGACATGCCAGTCTCGCGAAGATCACTCAAAGAAAGGACTATGTCCTTAACTCCGCATGCAGTTTAGCCAGCAATGGCCAAACTCTCAGTGAAAGCAAGCAAAAATCAGATGATCAGACGATGAACTTTCATTAATTCAAAAGCAAGGGTACATTTGATATTACATCAAAGTTGTGTTTAAACACACCAAGTTACCTAACAAGGTCATTGCATACAAGCGTTTTATCTGCTCCCAGGCCAGACCAACGAGACAGGAAGGGTCTTCCTCCTGCATAAGGCTGTAATCAGTGGGCCACAAGGACACGGTCATTTTTCTCCACAAAATGGCAGGTCTTCCAGGCTATTTTTGTTGAAGCCTGGCAATAAAGCTTATCGCCGCAAACACGTCAGATCATCTATAATGGGAACTAGTTTTGATGCCACGGATCTGACGGGTGTGAGGCCCGCTCCCCTGAAGTGGATCGTCCCGACAAAGGCCACCAAAGTTGAAATCGGCAACGATGTCAGTGATCTCACTGATCACCTCCGACGAAGCGGCGGCCAGCCACCTCAGAACGAATCATCTCGGATAAGAGGCTGCCAACAGCCCCTGGGACGCGCATTCGCTGCCCCGAATTGTTCCTCCTACTTAAAGTAAAGCTTCAACCGGGGAGCATAAGGCAATTTATGGCTTCTTCCATCAAATCACCAGACTGACAAGCATAGCTCACTGCAAGGCAAATTGGAGCAGGTTAACGGTCAAGCACAAAAAGAGCTGTAAAAATACTAAGTCAGATTCTTCGGCGGCAAGGTAATCCAACTTCAGTCAAGGCAGAGGATAGGCCTCGCCTGCACGGCAACCATGGGCTGGTTCAGCAAACGCAAGTCCTAGCCTCGCTATACGGCAAAGTCAGACTGATCTTGTGAAGAACAGTCTCAACTCACCAATATGGCAAGACTGGCTCAACTATTGAAGAAGCCAAGTCCCAAGTCCTGCCTGCGCAGCGGACTTAACAAGCAACGATCTTTCACTGATCAAGCCAAGATGATAGCTTCACAGAAAGTTATGATGAGATCCTTCTCTGCAGCAGCCAATTGCAAGATGAAGAACAAGGGAAGCTAATCCCTGAAGCGAGCTGCCAAAGCTAAATCAAGGAGATGAGTTCCCTAAAAGCGGTGAAGTCGTTGAACGATCAAGACTTATGGTCCTTGGCCGGTAGACAACCAGAGTGGTTTTCCCACTAATTCAGAGATCTGAGTATCTCTCACAACCAAGAGAAGAGAAGAAAGGCAAGGCATTTCTCTTCAGAGGCACCTCAAGTGTCCTATTTATAGGCCCCATGGCCTGAGTGCGATCACCTCAAGCGTGGAAGCACGAGCGCATTCAAGGCATTTACTGCGCCTTGATGGAAGGGACGGTTTTCCCTTGGAACCGTGCAAAGGGAAAAACGTCTCCCTCATAAAAGGCACTTATGGCGCCTTGAATAAAGGGAATATCCTCCCTTGGAAACGTGCAAAGCGGAGAACATCTCTCTCGATTGGCGCGAAAGAAGGAATGATCCTCCTCGTAACCGCCCAACGGCAGTTGGCTTTGAAAAGGCAACAGGAGTTCCAAAGCGAACTTATTTCTTGAAAGCCCAGATACTGAGCTACCCCGACGCGAAGCTACTCGCGAACCAGTGCAATTCTTCGGCGAATTCATCCCAAAGTAGGATTGAAGGCGAAGCTGAACTCAACCATCATGGCGACGTTCATACTCAACATACCATCACAGCAGTTCAAAGTGTTTCGGAGTCTGAGCTATTGCAGACTCTCGAAAACTTTGAAGGGGGTCTTGTGACACTTAAAAAAGACAAGATTCTCATTGGTCCGAACGATGTCTAAACTTGTTGACATTTACAAAAGACAAGGGACAGACGAGCTGAAGACCAGTTTTCACCACCACAAGGGACAAGGAGCGGTTTGGACTCCACTGATCCAGCAAGCAGAACAGTGAACCCGGATTGTTTCTAAACAGACCTCAGCAGGTCTAAAATGCTAGCATTTAGCATTACATTAGCCCAAGGAGATAGCCTCGTTTGAGAGGCTAGCATCATCCAGAGCATCGCCAGGAAGCTAACTGATAGCTTCGCCGAAAACCCTCTTTTCGGACTTCGCTAGGAATTGCCTCTAGCTCCGCTATGAGCTTCAAAGCGGGCAGCTCCGCTATCAGCCTGCTATGGTCAACCTTTGACCAATCAAAATCTCCTGATGAGATCGGATTCAATCTAATCAAATCCAATCAGAATTCAAATATGGCAGGTGATTGCCGCAATCTCTTGACTCTCTTGAAACGAGTAGAGGATCAGGGAGAATCTCCTAACAATATGGAAAGGATCAAAACAGATCAACCGACTTGCCATTTTCTAGCTCCGCAGAAGCTATCCTAGCCTCACAGTAGGGCTACTTCCAGATTCAAACAGATTCGGTTCAATCTGTTTCCATATCTTCAAAAGGGACGATTATACCCTTGCTCTCCCTATAAATAGCCGTCAGGGCACAAAGAAGGGGAGATCGATCAATCGAGAGAAATCAACAAAGAAGGAGAGATCGATCAACGGAGAGGCATCAGGAGAGAGAAGACTCCACAAGCAGAGGCTTCTTCATAACGCACCGTGCGCTCTCTAATTCAGAGACCTTTCAAGAGAAATACTTCTCTTTTCAGGGTGGTGATACCCTAGCAACCTCTTTTCTTCAAGGAATCTCCGGAACCAGGCGAGAAGGAATTCCTCACAGAAGGCGGTTTTGAGAAGTAGCAAGAGGGTTCTACCAATCCTCTATTCTCTGATTCCCGGAACCAGGCGAGAGGGAATCTCATCGCTCGCATCGTCAAAGGGACAAAGTGGTCGCGCGCTGACCGACTCCTATCGGCACATTTTCCCAGAATCTCTGAGGAGATCTACTTGTAATCTTTTGAGAATACTTGTAATTTAGCTCCTCAAACCTTTTTTGTAAGTTTTCCCCTTTGCAAACATAATGGAAAACACACCCGGCAGCACCTTGGCCGGCATCCCCTCCAGCGTTGGTCTCCATCATCATCCCGAGTGTAACACCCGATTTTTTTAAAATCCTGATTTAATACCCTAACCCTTTCCCCCTTGGATCTAGTCGCGGCACAGGCTAGAGGAGGGTTGGCAGTAGCCAATAGTGGCTGCTGCTGCCGCCAGCTATGCGGCACGCAGTAGCAGCCGGCTGCTGGTGGTGCACCTAGCAGCCAACAGTGGTTGCTGCTGTCGCTGCTTCTACACGCCGCAACCAGCAGCGGCTGCTGCTGCCGGGGCAAAGCGGACAACGCGGAGGTGCGTCGGGCGGCACATGGCAGCAGGTAGTGGGGAGGACAACGTTACTAAAGGTGAGGGAGTTCCTTAATTCAATTTGTTTTGATGAAATTCTTGAAAATAGTTCATGAATTCAATGAATTATACTCTTTTCTTGTGAAAAATCTTAATCTTTTCCTATGAGATCTAAATCGCTGTGTGATTAGGAGTATTGTGGTCCTAACTTGTTCTTGTAGTAATTGTTTATGGTGATGGATCTCTAATTTTAATTCAATGGCATTTTCATGAAATTTATAAGTGTTTTGAAATTGGTTCACAAAATTATGGGAATATTTTTTCCCTAGTATGAGATAATTGTTCACAATTGAAACGTTAGTAAAGTCAACATCAAATGAGACATAATTAGAACTTATCGAGAAAAGATGGATTGAAGCTAAAGATGAGGGAATTATTCTCCTATTTTTGAACTGAATTGTTTAATTTAGATTTGGCTATTTAAGCTTGATTTTCATTAATCGAGCGTGAGATGTTAGAGACCATTGAGCCTTGGGTTGTGCTTGTGTTTGATGAATATGATTCTCGTTTAATTCATGTATAACTGGTAAATCTTTAACTCATATACATGTGTGTGTGTGTGTGTGGATCGTTTTAGAAGAAGGCTTAACATAATGGATAGAATTATATATATAGATGGAATTTACCACTATATGCAAGCTTGTATTAATTAATTGTTGAGTGTAGAGTGCGTATTTTAGATTCTAAGTGGCAATCAATTTATCGGGTAGGAGTAAGTGAAAACGAATATTGATATTTCATAAGTTTAAAGTACAGAAGTATATGTCCTCTCGTGAAGTTCATGTATAACTCTCCGTATCAAAATTACTAGAAATTCATGATTGATCGGCGCTCAATTTATTTAACTTCTAAACCTAAATCTGGTAAATTTTGTTGGTTCTAAAACCAAATTAGGTTCATCCTATATAAACTGATTCATAACAACTATAAGATTTGCAAATAATTATTTGTTGGCCCAGAGGCCTTCCACTCTAGTTTTGATGATGATTAACTCATGTAGTTATGTTTACTAATAATCTTGTGATTTTAGTTTTAGATCATTTAGTAAGATATTTTGGTGATTGCTTCAACAAGATGAGTTTTGAAGCCTTCACATGGTGATTCCAGAGCCCGAGCATTAAGATCATACCTCACTCTTTAGAGTCTAGCTCGTGGATCACAGTTTGGACCGAGTCAACTTGAAGATGAAGATCGTCAAGAAGACTTAGGTATCATAGAGTTTAGTGTGTTTTATATCCATTTGTAGAAATAAGAATAGTTGATATGCTCAAGTGCACAACACACACACGTTTCATGTTTATGTTTTTCGTTTTTACTTTAACCGATATTGGTTTCATGAATAGTAGATCAAAACAAGTTTATATAGTTTATATGTATAGTAGATGTATTCTATATATACATACTTGCTTAAACTTCCTAGACAAACTTATTTTGACTTTCCTATTCATGTATTGAAAAATCCAAGTTTGATAAAAAACTTTGGTTTTTGATAAAAATGATAAAACACAAAAATGGTTTCATATGCTTGATATTTGAGTTGAAATCTATCACAAGTTTATATATCAATGCAAAATGTTAAAACTATTTTTGGGGATTTTTATCATTTTTACATGATTTATTAAAATATTTAACATGATTTTCTGACCCAGAAATTGACTGCCAGGCTTTGGCGGTCGACCGAGCGGGTCGACCGTAAGCCATAGCCGGTCGACCGGTCGGTCGACCGACGTGCACAGGTCTGTGCACGTCTGGCCAGGCAATGGGACGGTCGACCGGCGGTCGATCGGACCAGAGAGCTTTGCTCTCTGTATCTGGGCGGTCGACCGGGCGGTCGACCGGGATGCCCTAACGGTCATATTTGGGACCGTTGGCGGTCGACCGGCCGGTCGACCGCAGGCCTGTCAGGCTGACAGATCAGCCTAACGGCTAGTTTTCTGTTTGGCCTCATTTCTTTGGGATTTTAACTAAGTTTTAAAGAGCTAAAATTTCTCTTTTCTTGGTCTTTTAAACAAGTTTTCAAAAGAGTTTTAGTGCCAAAAGGATCTATCTTTATATTGTTTTAGGTTTTTGGAAAAATCAAAGGAAATAGTATTTGGAGATTTGTGTTGTTCTTCATTTCTATTATCTTCAAGAGTTTTCCCAAGATTATTTCTTTGAGTTTTGTTTTCCAAACACCTAGTTTTTCCACTTGAGCTATATCATCTATCCTATTCTATAGGATCTTTTATTTGTGGAAAAAGAGATTGTGTTTGTGGTCTTTTGTGATCACTAGTTGTAAACCCTTTCATTGTGGGGTTGCTCCCTCTTTGGTAGAGGTTGAGGATTGTGGTTTGCTCCCTCTAGTGAGAGGTGGAGTTTAGTTTGTATCCCTCTTCGGTAGAGGTGATTGTGGTTGTTTGGCTACGGGCCTACCCCGGTTGTGAGGTGGTGTTGAGAGAGGAGTTCGGTACTCCCTTGTTGTACAAATCCTCCTCGGTGGAGGTTCCCTCGGTGGGAGTCCTCGGTGGACAAGATAGGGATTAGAAATCCTTCTCGATGAAGGCGGGGACGTAGAGCTAGGGGCTCGAACCTTGAAACATATCTTTGTGTTTGCGTTTGATCCATTGTCTCTCTAACTCTCTCTTATTTGTGCAAAGCCTCATTCATTCATTCATATCTTATTGTTATATGTGCCTTGCATTATTCAATTGTTCAATCTTTATATGCTTGGTTTGCTTGTGTATGCCTCACTTATACTTAACCACAAGAGAGCTTCATATAGCACCTCAACTCTTATCTAGGGAATCAAGAGGAGTTAGTCCAGAGCCCTTCACGGGGAATTCGGCTACACTTGTTGGTTGTATTAAGTTTGTGCAAAATTTGTTTTAGCTTCCGCATTTTAGTTTCTAGATTAGCTATATCACCTATTCACCCCCCCTCTAGGTGATTTCAATGGTATCAGAGCCTACGCTCC
The DNA here is from genome assembly GCA_038442645.1 of Agave tequilana. NCBI lineage: Eukaryota > Viridiplantae > Streptophyta > Magnoliopsida > Asparagales > Asparagaceae > Agave > Agave tequilana. Next base: position 164,082 of record JAVJIF010014615.1, on the reverse strand, counting down.
TGATACTTTAGGTTAACAACCTAGGAGTGAGATCCTTGTTTGCTAATCTAGACATTTGCATTTGCACATTCATTTGTTTGCATACATATAGTTGGGACCATAGATCATGACCCCACCTATGTTTGACCCTTCCAACATTGTTGTTTGGAAGACTAGGATGTCCATTTACCTACAAGTCCTAGGATATAAGGTTCACCTTGCCATTACCAAGGAATCCTACCTTAGTGATAGCAAGCATATAGAGGCCAATGCACTAGCCCTTGAGGCTATTAGAAGCACATTAAATAAAGAATATCTTATGCATGTTTCTAATCTTGATTCCGCTTTTTTAGTGTGGAACAAGTTGACCACAACCACCACCTCCAAGCTTCAATTGCCTATCCAACTGGAGGAGTCTAGTGGAGAATCCGAGTCACAATGCTTAATGGTCCAAGGGAATGACTCCCTTGAGGTACAATCAGAAACTCAACTAGATAGTTTTGATTCTAGTTCTTCATGTGATGAAAATATTGATGCCAACACTTTAAATGAAGAAACTATCTATAGTTGTGAAAAATTGATAGAAAAATATAAAGTTTTGAAAAAGAAGACATTTGCTTTAACTAAAGAAAATGAAAAATTGTCTTCTAAACTTGATCTTGCACTAAAAGAAAATAATTTTTTAAAAAATAAAAATGATTGTGATAATGTTGAAGAAAAATGAAAATTTGTCTTCAAAAGTTGACTTTTTTTAAAAGAGAATGTTGCTTTGAAAAATAAAATAATTTCTATTTCAAATGATTAAATGTTTGTTTGAAGAAGAATGATTGTTTGCAAAATAAGATTGATGCTCATGTTTGCCATGCTAGGATAGCTTCACCTAGTTCATCTATTGCATGCCACACTTCTTCTTTAATTGAAAATGATATATCTTTGCTTAAGAAGAGTGTTGATTGTTTGGGCTCCACTTTGAGCCAATGTGCCATGAACCATACACGCTTGGAATCCATGTTTCGCAAGAACAAGTTTCATCTTTACATGCACACCATCCACGGCATACACATGCTCCTCACGGACACCATCACATTATATATGCTCATGTGTACACTTGTACACATTGTGGACATAAGGGCCACCTTGCTAAATTTTGTTATGATAGAATACATGTTTCAAATTTAGCAAATAAATTTGTTTGGGTTAGAAAAGATACTAACCCCCATGGACCCAAAAAGATATGGGTACCAAAGACCACCACTCTTGTTTATGATGTAGGTGTGGGCTCTCACATGACGTGAGAGTATAGGTACCTTGGAGTAGATGCGTTCCGAGCTTAAAGGAAACAATTTGGATGCATCACTTTCAAGGGATGTTTGGTGGGAGGACCACCTGTTTTGGAGACATGGAGAGTTGCCTTATAGGTTTTGGTAACGGTCTCTTACTCCTTATTATGTTTGCATGCTTTCATGTTCATTATTGTAGCATGTTTTGTTGTTTATAGATTATTATGTTAATGTCATGTTTATTAGACCCCTGACATGCATGTATAGCCTTTTGAGACACCCATGTTTAATATGGACTATTATTTTAGTGTTCTCACCTTTGTTTAGCTATCATGTTTATCATAGCTCTAATAACATGGGATTTACATAATAATCATGTTTATATTATCATGATTGATTTTTGTCTTGTTTTTATGCTTCATGCGTTGATTACTTGTTTAGATGTTAGTTTTCATTAAAACTTGGTATATACTTGTACATATAGTGGGCCACAAATAAATCTATATATGTTTGAGCTTGAATGCTTATTTGAATCCATTAGATGTGCTAGTATAGTCTAGTTTTGATGATCCATGCATTTTAAACTTGTATTCCTATTTTTGGATTTATTTTATGATCATGTGTTTTCACTTCATGTATATGTCCATTTTATCCAAATTATTGTTATACATATACATCCTTTGAGCCACGTGCCTTCATGCATATATCTTTGTGGACTCGTTATGTTTGGATATGTATGTATACTTTAGTTTGTATAGGACATACATATGCCTTGAAGTATAAACCATTTTTAATGAAGATTTAGTTTTTCATATTTTCATGTTTAAAGGAATTTAATCGAGCTTAATGCAAATTTTCATGATTATGATCTTCACATTTTATTTGTACACTCACATCTCTTGTTTACTCATGTGTTGTTTTCATGAGTCATATTTATGCTTCATTGACTATGAGTGTTGACTATTATGTGGATTTCTTATTTCATGAAAAATAAATTTTTTTTCCTTGCTTGAAGGATTTCGTACTAGTTAATAATTTCATTTAACTAGTTACGGTATTCTTCTTTATGGTAAAGTTTTCAAACATACTATATTTTTCAAATCTAATTTTGAAAACCCTATCTTCGATGGGCGGTTGGTTGGGAGATCATGCTCATGTATGCTTTATAGTGAAAATCATTTTAAACTTGAACATGATTGGGAGGATAGGTTATATGAGTTATACTTTGATATTATTGTTGTTTCAATTGGTATCATTGGATTCTTTCAATTGGTATCAATTTTTGACTTTATTGTATACTCATATATTTTCATATATGCATGCTTGCATTTCAAAGAATATCAATTTCAATTGGTATCTATTTCATATTATATATATATATATATATAATATATCTATATATATATATATATATATATATATATATATATAATATATTATATATATATATATATATATATATATATATAATGTTTGTGTTTATGTTAAGCTTGAGTTTTAATTTTGTTTCAATTGATTAGTTTTCAATTGGTATTCATATACAAGCTTATGCAATGTTTCTTTTGGTATTTCATAAAGGGGGAGAAAATTTGTATTTAATTTCAATTGGTATTTGATTTTCACTCCCTTGCTTTATGATAGAAAATATTGAATTTCCATTTTGGTATCATTTGCTTTTAAAGAATAATAATTTCAATTGGTATCAAGATTTATGTTTAGGAATTCAATGTTTATAATGTTTAATTTCTATTTATATCAAGATGCACTACTTTGACACATTCTTAATTGGTATCAAATTTATTTTATTGAGAAAATTCAAAATGTTTTAATAAGAAATGTTAAAAATATTTTGATATGATTGCATATATGCAAGGAGAGCTTAACATCTCTTCTATATATAGATTCATGTTGAGTGTATCTTATATTGAGGAGCTTGACAACTCTTCTTTATGTGATACACGTGTGTAGGGGGAGCTTCACATCTCTTCTTATGCATTGCATATTTTGTATTATGTGAATTAGGGCTTGTCATCCTTTCTTCATGTAATGCATATATGTAGGGAAGTAAACTTAGCGTTTTCCTCTTCATGAATGTATACCGCATATATTCTTATTCTTGATTTGTTTGTTTGAACCCTTTATTGATTCTTTGTTTCGAACAAAAAGGGTGAGAAAAAGTTTTGTTTTTACTTGGACCCTTTTGTTGATGATTGACAAAAAGGGGAGAAGTATTTGTCGTTTATGCATGTTTATATGCGTGTTTTGTTTTATTTATTAGTTTGTTGTAATTATTTAATTGGTATCAAGAGCATTATTTAAGAAATTGTTTTTATTGATATCAAGAGTACGTTTATGCATGATGCATTCATATGTTTAGTATCATTTACATGTTTGTGTATTTGGTATTTTGTTTTATGCATATCTATGCATTCATGTTTAAGAGTTTTCATTGCATATTCATTATGTTTATTGCTATGCATGAGTTAAGGGGGAGCTTCTTTGAAGCTTAACTTTAATCCATGCATATATAACTCCATGAGTTTTGTCACCATCAAAAAGGGGGAGATTGTTGGCCCAGAGGCCTTCCACTCTAGTTTTGATGATGATTAACTCATGTAGTTATGTTTACTAATAATCTTGTGATTTTAGTTCAGATCATTTAGCAAGATATTAGTTGGTGATTGCTTCAACAAGATTAGTTTTGAAGCCTTCACATGGTGATTTCAGAGCCCGAGCATTAAGATCATACCTTCACTCTTTGGAGTCAAGCTCGTGGATCACAGTTTGGACCGAGTCAACTTGAAGATGAAGATCGTCAAAAAGACTTAGGTATCATAGAGTTTAGTGTGTTTTAGATCGATTTGTAAAAATAAGAATAGTTGATGTGCTCAAGTGCACAACACACACACGTTTCATGTTTATGTTTTTCGGTTTTTAGTTTAACCGATATTGATTTTCATGAATAGTAGATCAAAACAAGTTTACATAGTTTATATGTATAATAGATGTATTCTATATATACATACTTGCTTAAACTTCCTAGACAAACTTATTTTGACTTTCCTATTCATGTATTGAAAAAATCCAAGTTTGATAAAATACATGTTTTGGTTTTGATAAAAATGATAAAACACAAAAATGGTTTCATATGCTTAATATTTGAGTTGAAATCTTTATCACAAGTTTATATATCAATGTAAAATGTTAAAACTATTTTTGGGGATTTTTATCATTTTTTACAAGATTTATTAAAATATTTTTAACATGATTTTCTGACCCAGAAATTGACTGCCAGGCTTTGGCGGTCGACCGAGCGGTCGATCGTAAGCCATAGCCGGTCGACCGGTCGGTCGACCGACGTGCACAGGTCTGTGCACGTCTGGCCAGGCAATGGGATGGTCGACCGGCGGTCGGCCGGACCAGAGAGCTTTGCTCTCTGTATCTGGGCGGTCGACTGGGATGCCCCAACGGTCATATTTGGGACCGTTGGCGGTCGACCGGCCGGTCGACCGCAGGCCTGTCAGGCTGACAGATTCGCCTAACGGCTAGTTTCTGTTTGGCCTATACAAACCCCATTTCTTTGGGATTTTAATTAAGTTTTTAAGAGCTAAAATTTCTCTCTTTTCTGGTCTTTTAAACAAGTTTTCAAAAGAGTTTTAGTGCCAAAAAGATCTATCTTTATATTGTTTTAGGTTTTTGGAAAAATCAAAGGAATAGTATTTGGAAGATTTGTGTTTGTTCTTCATTTCTATTATCTTCAAGAGTTTTCCCAAGATTATTTCTTTGAGTTTTGTTTTCCAAGTACCTAGTTTTTCCACTTGAGCTATATCATCTATCCTATTCTATAGGATCTTTTATTTGTGGGAAAAGAGATTGTGTTTATGGTCTTTTGTGATCACTAGTTTGTAAACCCTTTCATTGTTGGGTTGCTCCCTCTTTGGTAGAGGTTGAGGATTGTGGTTTGCTCCCTCTAGTGAGAGGTGGAGTTTGGTTTGTATCCCTCTTCGGTAGAGGTGATTGTGGTTGTTTGGCTACGGGCCTACCCTCGGTTGTGAGGTGGTGTTTGAGAGAGGAGTTTGGTACTCCCTTGTTGTACAAATCCTCCTCGGTGGAGGTTCCCTCGGTGGGAGTCCTCGGTGGACAAGATAGTGGATTAGAAATCCTTCTCGTGAAGGCGGGGACGTAGAGCTAGGGGCTCGAACCTCGAACATATCTTTGTGTTTGCGTTTGATCTATTGTCTCTCTAACTCTCTCTCTCTTTATTTGTGCAAAACATCATTCATTCATTCATATCTTATTACTTGCATTTGTGCCTTGCATTATTTCATATTGGTCATCTTTATATGCTTGGCTTGCTTGTGTATGCCTCACTTATACTTAATCACAAGAGCTTCATATAGCACCTCAACTCTTATCTAAGAGAATCAAGAGGAGTTAGTCTAGAGCCCTTCACGGAGAATTCGGCTACACTTGTTGGTTGTATTAAGTTTGTGCAAATTTGTTTTAGGTTCCGCATTTAGTTTCTAGATTAGCTATATCACCTATTCACCCTCCCTCTAGGTGATTTCATTATTGGTATGGGAACTCTTCATGATTTTCTTTAATTAACTTTTCCAAGTTAGTCTGTTATAACTTCATGCCCAAGTGGTCTCACGTAGTAAGACAGGAGCAAGTTGCGATTATGAAGCTCTCAATCTTATAGTAAACCATAAATTCATTGACCCACTCATGGTAGTATATATTAATACACAGATGAACATACAATAAGGCATTCGCAAATTGAGTCACACTCATACCCAGTAAGGTCATGAACATCTAAATTCTAATTTCAAGCATTGTAATGCAAGTGTTGAAGGCATTTCGTTCTTCTTTATAGAACCGTGACTTTGAAATTTTGACATCCTCGTATCTTCAATTTTGGCTTCACTTTTCCCTAGTGATCAAAGAGAATGCAAGTGTTTGTCACTATAGCTACCAATAGTTATGACATAATTAATGTAGTTTGAACTTTATGGATGTATTAGTTATTACTTTTAAGTAAAAAAAGGACGTTAAATATTTTCATGAAGGGTAGTAACCATTTATTACTGTCTATGCTGATCTGCTAGGGAACAGAGAAACACCATACAATTTTTGAAAACTCTTGAGTGTAGCCCATCAGTAAAAAAAGGGATATAGGAACTATAAGAGTTTTAGTCTGCTGATGAATATCTTGTTTTACTAGTTATCAGCTTGAATCTTGGATAAAATGGTTAATTATCTTAGTATTGAGTCATCAAGATCTAAGTTGTGTTAAGCCCAACTTTCATTTTAAACCTAAGTATGTTTGGTGTGCATTCTATTCAAGCATGTTCTATGGTCAAATCATCATTTTCCCCATAGAGAAAGGATGGGACTTATTCATGTTATTCATTAGCAAATGGCACATTAGTGGTAATTCAACCAAGCCATGAAGGACTCACCTCTGATCTTGAGTAAATTAAATTAATAATTTATACCTTAAAAACTCTAGGACTTAATTGTCCTAAATAACTTGTTGAGGAATACCATTACTATTCTTGTTTTGTTCCTTTTGAATATAACTTAACGACACGATAATCTAACGGTTTAAAAGAATGTTTATGTTAATTGAGAATCGAAGAAATCTGGGACCGTTACAGTTGGTATCAGAGCTCAGGATTTAGAATAAGAATTTATTTAGAATAATTATCATAGGAAGAGAATTGACTGCTATGACTGATTGTTATTATTGCTATGTATGTGTGTATCTTGTTTTTATGTGATATATTATTTGATATGAATGGGTAAAAGGGGTAGGAGTTCTTACGTGTATGATTAATCTTGAAACGCGAGATATTTGATCACTGCCATATGGTAAAATTATGGTACCCACATGCCATGACTCGGATGTGCACTGCTCGGGGTGTGAGCCCTCAGTATGAGCTGCTAGTAGTATGAGACACTGGAGTAAGAGAATGATTATAATATCAAGCGAGCCAGGATTAAATCGGATCGTAAGAATATAGTATAAAGTTTGATCAAGAGATAATTCTCGAGGAGAAAGATCGAGGAAGTTTTTTTATCAAAGAAAGTTTTGTGAGGTATAGGAGAAATGTGATAGTTTTACACTCATCTATTCCTAATATGCCAAGTTTTGGCGACATAACTTTTCTAAGGAGGGTAGAACTGTAACACCAGATTTTTTTAAAATTTTGATTTAATACCCTAATCCTCTCTCCCTCTATTGGATCTGGCCGTGGAATGGGCCAGAGGAGGTGCCGGCAGCAGCCAGCAAAGGTTGGCGGCTGCTGATGCCGTTGGCTGTGCCGCACGCAGCAGCCAGCAGCTGGCTGCTGGGTTGCTGGTGCTGCTGCACCCAGCAGCCAAGCAGCGGCTGCTGCTGCTACACGCCGCAGCCAGCAGCGACTACTGCCGGGGCAAGGCGGACGACACAGAGGTGCGGGGGGCGGCACACGACAGCGGGTAGCGTGGGGGGACGACATCACTAAAGGTGAGGGAGATTCCTTGATTCAATTTTGTTTTGATGAAATTCTTGAAAATAGTTCATGAATTCAATTAATTATACTCTTTTCTTGTGAAAATCTTAATCTTTTCCCTGTGAGATCTAAATCACTATGTGATTAGGAGTATTGTGGTCTTAACTTGTTCCTTGTTGTAGTTGTTTGTAGTGATGGATCTCTAATTTGATTCAATAGCATTTCTATTGAAATTTATAAGTATTTGAAATTGGTTCACAAAACTATGGGAATATTTTTACTGTGACGGTCCCAAATTTCTCCGATCCTCAATTAACATAAATATTCTTTTAAACCGACAGATTATCATATCGTTAAGTTAAATTCAAGAGGAACAAAGCAAGAAAGTAATGATATTCCTCAACAAGTAATTTAGGACAATTAAGTCCTAGAGTTTTCAAGGTATAAATTAATAATTTAATTTACTCAAGATCAAAGGTGAGTCCTTCATGGCTTGGTTGAATCGCCACTAGTGTTGCATTTGCTAATGAATAACAAGAATAAGTCCATCCTTCCTTTGTGGGGTAAACGATGATTTGACCATAGAACATGCCTGAATAGAATGCACACCGAACATACTGAGGTTTAAAATTGAAGTTGGGCTTAACACAACTTGGATCTTGATGACACAATACTAAGCTAATTAACCATTTTATCCAAGATTCAAGCTGATAATTAGTTAAACAAGATATTCATTAGCAGACTAAAATTCTTATAGATCCTATATCCCTTTTTTTTTACTGATAGGCTACACTCAAGAGTTTCTAGAAATTGTATGGTATTTCTCTGTTTCCTAGCAGATCAACATAGACAACAATAATTGGTTACTACCCTTCATGAAAATATTTAACATTCTTTTCTTACTTAAAGGTAATAACTAATACATCTATAAAGTTCAAACTTCATTAATTATGTCAAAACTATTAGTAGGCTACAGCGAAAAACACTTGCATTCTCTTTGATCAATAGGGGAAAGTGAAACTAAAACTAAAGAGACGCGAATGTCAAAATTTCAAAGTCACGATTCTATAAAGAAGAACGAAATGCCTTCAACACTTGCATTACAATGTTTAAAATTAGAATTTAGATATTCATGATCTTACTGGGTATGAGTGTGACTCAATTTGCGAACGCCTTATTGTATGTTCATCCGTGTATTAATATATACTACCATGAGTGGGTCAGTGAATTTATAACTTACTATAAGATTGAGAGCTTCACACTCGCAACTTGATCCTGTCTTACTACGTGAGACCACTTGGACATAAAGTTATAATAGACTGGCCTAGAAAAGTTAATTAAAGAAAATCTTGAAGAGTTCCCATACCAATAATTGTTTGCAAATCTTATAGTTATTACAAATCAGTTATACATGGAAGGAACCTAATTCGGTTTTAGAACCAATAAAATTTACAAGATTTAGATTTAGAAGTTAAATAAATTGAACCCCGATCCCGTATGGCGTACATGTGTGAGTGTGTTGTGTGTGTGTTAATTCCCTCTCTCTTTGTATGGTTGTATGTTACAGCAATTTCGGACTCATTTGTGCTTCGGATTATCCCGTTGTGGACTCGATACACTGGCGATTCGAAGACCGACCCATGATATGATTCGGAGATCCGTACTTGTTCGTGCAGTGGACCTGACGGCAATTCAGACCCAAAACTGCGTCATTTCATGCAAGTGTATACGATTTCTTCTCCTTGATTTTTCCATTGAATTTAATATTATTTGTTAATTATTAATTTCTATATGTCATTGTGTTCCTGATTATCGTTAATATCCTGTGATCACGAGTACTAGTGTGTACACAGTGCTTTGTTCCGAATGTACCATTGATCATTATATTATTCATTTTTCCATTAATTCTCTATCATTATCGTTTTCGTCACATAATCACGAAATAATTTTCCACATATCGTTTTTACATCTCATCACTGTAATGCATGCATCCAATTAGAATTGACATTATTGCTTGTATGCGATAGCCTGATTTAGTGACAGAATTTATACTGATCCTGACAAATACTGTGATCTAAATCTTGAGGATAACTGGAATAATAAAACATGATTGTAGTTAAAGACTATATATCAAATGATATTGTGATCTTGATATTACAAGAGATTAATCGAGAAAATCGAACATTATATTCTGAGGAATTATTCGAGAATATTTTATTGGATTATGTTACATATGATCAGGGCCGATTTACTAAGATCATTGGATTACATACTGGATGATACTGACATCACCTGTACTACTTTGCATTTATCACTTGATATTGTCACCGTTTATATTGTCCCGTGATCTTGATACACACTATATTCACTATCTGACACTAATGTTCTTGATACAAATTCCTGATCCTGTTACACTGAGTCATGCACTGTCTTGCACTTGTATTGATTAATCAAATTAACCATGTCGGGGTTACTGAGGAAGACTGGTAGCAGTAAAAATTAGGAGGGTTTGCTTGGAAGGGTGACCCCTTGTGGATTTAGATGTGACACGTGATCTTATGCTCTTGTGATTTACTCACACCTGTTATTACATGTTACATGATACCTGAGTACATTGAACTATTTCTCCTTGCAATTGGAATCCATTGACGCACCACTTGTTTGATATGAAGTTGTATTGTGGGTGGGGCACAGAATGGTTGCATTAGTATAAAATTAATAAAATGCTAAACATATGCACTTGCATCATATCCTACATTGCCTTCAGTGATCTAGCTCTTCTCGTACTGATCCTTCATGTGATCTAGTACCTGATCTATATTTTTGTGATACTACTTGAAACTCCTATGACATGCATTATCTTGATTACATGATATTCCTGAATCTACCATGTTATTTTAACTTGTGATCTCGTATTCTTGTGATCTTGTAATTATGTTACACGACAGTTACTCGTTCAGGACATCTCATGTTTATTCATGTCACAACATGCATGCACAGTCTTCTTGTACATGATCTATCGTCCCGATTATTCTTGTTATTGTTATTACCTTCAGTTCTCGATACTACGAATCATATTGTTCTTATTATTTCAATTCCCTACTTGTACTATTACTGCATTTTTATATTCTCTCTTCTATTGTTCTTTTCCATTCGTGCACTCTTTCTGGTCTGATTCTGACGGACCTTTATTTTTTTCAGTATCTAGATCAAAAAGTAGATATATAGAGAGTTGATCGTAGAATATATTCTGGTTCAGTTGTTCTTCGGTGAATTCAGTTTCTTTTCTTGATTTGTTTTATTCAGATATGATGGATGATATTGTTTATATTTCAGTAGTTCATATATGTGCTTTTATCTCTGCGCTTGGTAGTATATGCATATATGTGTGCTATCCTGCTCATTATTGACCACTTAAGGTTTCCATGAAAGAAATTTCACTCTTCGTAAGTATCTGCTGGTCATCGTTACATACCTATATTTCATATTTTGAGAAGCGGGACGTGATATGGTTTTGTTGGTATTAGAGCCAGGTTCAGTAAGGTTATATGCAACATATATACAATTAAGCTCACATATATGATAATCATCCACGGAATTATCTGAGTGAACAGTCATTTGACTCCCTCCTCTGACTCTATACTTGTACAATCGATCCTCGAAAACCCTTGAACCATCGCCCTGATCTGACTATTTCCTCATTCTGTTTGTGTCTTCATATTTTTATCATACCCTACTCTGCCCCATGTAATCATGTCTGGTTAGACTATTCTTGATTTAGACTGATGATAGATATACCTAGATTCTTATGAAGATCAATGAATTTAAAATTCAAACTTTGAGGATCTGAAGCAGAAATATAAAAGCAAGAATATAAAGATCAATCTGAAAGATATATTGAAGGTTGAGACAATAACTAATTAATATTATTTTTGAGGACGTATAATTACTGACTGTTGATATCTTATCTTGAAAATTTTCATCAGTTACTGGTACCTGAACTAATGATCTTTCAGTAGTGATAGTGTGATCTGAGAATTGTGTTATGGTAATACTGTGGACGATTATAAAATATGCACTTGCGGATTTGAGATTATTTGGGATCTTAATGATTTTTAGAATATAACAACCAGAGACGATTGTGAATTGAGCAATATTTAGTATTCTCAGAGATAATCTAATGTTGGAGTGATGTTACAAGGATGATAACGTAATTGAGTTATCTGAAATTTTTGTTCGATGTGATTATAGTGGATCGAAAGACTTAAAGAATGAGTCAGTGGAGTATGATTACAGATAGATCTTAAGGATTTAATTTATAAATTGTGAAAGTAATCTTATCAGATGAACGTAACTATAGTGGATGGGAAGGCTAAAGTAATATTAAGGATAATCGATTATGAATTCTGGAAAGTCAATTTGATCCACGGACTTATGATGATACGCTTGGCAGATAAATATGTTAGATCATGACTCATATTTGACTTGGTAGTAGGTTACAACAGATTGACACGACTATGGATCTGGGACTATTCTAACTCTCATGGATGCTAATTTGATTCATTTATCGATGCCATCTTTTAATCTTGCTGAATTTCGAGACAAAATTCTTTTTATAATGTGGGTAGGATTGTAACCCTCGGTTTCTATTGTACATATGTAAATACTGATATCTGATATCCGATTTAACCATCCTGGTAGCTGGATTAAGAATGTTTCAGCTCAAGATATTATTTTCCAATAGTTTGAATTTTTCTAAATTTTCTGATTTTTTTTTGAGAATTCTTGAAGAAGAATCTCAATTCGGGATCGACCGGTGTCACAGATTGGCTCCGAGAATTTTAATTAGCAATCGAGAATAAACTTTAGGAATCCGACTTCACAACAATGTTCAGGATGATATTTTCTATTTTTGTGAATTTTTGAGGATTTTTCTGAATTAATAGGAGTTTAATCCAATAAACTAATGATTAATTACTGATTTAAAAAATGCAATTAAATAAAAATAAAAATAAATAAAACCCCTTTTATTGTATTGTTCACAATTTCGAACCTGTGACTCCATCTACCAACTCCAAAGCCTCAACCACATGGCCACACTGGCGTGTGGTAGCAATGCTACTATACAAAATATTTAACCCTTTGAGCTTCACCCTTCCCCCTTTTTCACCCACATCTTCACCTCCTTCCCCACGTTCCCCTGCTGCACTCACTTCACACACATTTCCTTCCATCTCTCTCACACGTTCTTCATCTCCCCACTCACCCTCTCACCTGCACTCACTCTCTCCCTCCCTCTCTCTCTCTCTCACATATATTACTTCCACTCTCCCGCTCTCTCTCACACTCTATTTATCTCTTTTTTTCCCTCCAACGCAACCGGCACGTAGGGAGCATGGCCCTATACAAGTCCCTGCTGCCTCTCTTAGTTGCGCCCGACAACACCTTGGCCGACATCCCCTCCGGCGCAGGTCTCCGGCATCATCCCGAGCCTCCCTCCATGGCCGGCAACACCACCGAGACCCTGAGCCCCTCCTCGCGCGCATCTCCTTTGGCCGCTACCCTCCAACACCACTTGCGCACCCACTCCCTGCGTGACCAAGACCCACTTCCTGCCGTGACCAAGCACCCACACCAACTGACCATTCCCGAGTGCCATCCCATGGTCGTGGACCCCCTCCAGTACACACATCGCCGCCACTCCCCTTCGAGCGTAAGCCCTGTAATCCATCGTCGTTCCCGCATCCTCTTCGTGCCATCCACCACCTCCTCCACGACCGTACTCCCACCTCCACCGTCTATACCCCGAGCGCTCCGCCGCCTTGTCGGAACACCCACGTATGCAACTCCTTGGCCGACCATCATCACCATGACGGAGCCCGACGATGCAACCACGGCGACCCCGACAATTCCTCGGAGTCACCGACATCCTCCGTGAACTCCGCCATGCCCGATCTCCTCCTGTTGTGCCCCTCCTTGCCGTGAGCATTCTTTCCCTCTCTCTGTATTATTGTGTGTAATTACATGTTATGTGTGTCTTTGGGTATTATTGTGGATGTTATATGGTAAATGTGTGTATGAGTGCATGTATGTGCATGTGTTATGGTGTGTGTGTGTGTTTTAATGTGTGCATCTATTTATTTTTCCTGTGCATGAGCATGTGAGTATTTAATGTGTGTTAAATTTAGTGTGTGTAGATTCATGGTGTTGGTGTGTGGGTGAATGTGTTTATTAAAGTTCATGAGTGTGTTAATGTATGGGTATATACATGTGTAAGTGTGTAATTGTGTTTATATTGTGTATTGATGTATGTATATACACGTGTATGTATGATGTGTGGTGTACATATGTGGCGTACATGTGTGAGTGTGTTGTGTGTGTGTGTTAATTCCCTTCTTCTCTGTGTATGGTTGCGTGTTACAACAATTTCGGACTCATTCGTGCGATCTGAACTTGGTAACAGGAGATTCGTATTGTCTCGTTGTGAACTCAATACACTGGCGATTCGAAGACTGACCAATGATATGATCTGGAGATCCGTACTTGTTCGTGCAATGCAGACCCAACGACGATTCAGACCCGAAACTGCGTCATTTCATGCAAGTGTACACGATTTCTTCTCCTTGATTTTTTCATCGAATTTAATATTGTTTGTTAATTATTAATTTCTATCTATCATTGTTCCTGATTATCGTTAATGTCATGTGATCACGAGTACTAGTGTGTACGCACTGCTTTGTTCCGAATGTACCGTTGATCATTGTATTATTCATTTTTCCATTAATTCTCTATCATCATCGTTTTCGTCACATAATCACGAAATATTGTTCCACATATCGTTTTTACATCTCATCACTGTACATGCATGCATCCAGTTAGAATTGTCATATTGCTGTATTTGATAGCCTGATTTAGTGAGACGAAATTTATACTCACCGTGATAAATACTGTGATCTGGATCTTGAGGATAACTGGATAATAATGAAACATGATTGATAGTTAAAGACTATATATTAAATGATATTGTAATCCTGATATTAGAAGAAATTAATCGAGAAAATCAAACATTATATTCTGAGGTATTATTCGAGAATATTTTTATTGGATTATGTTACATATGATCAGGACCAATTTACTAAGATTATTGGATTACATACTGGATGACACCTATATCACCTGCACTACTTTGCATTTATCACTTGATATTGCCACCATTTATATTGTCTCGTGATCTTGATGCAAATTGTATTCACTATCTGGCACTAATGTTCTTGATAAAGATTCCTGATCCTGTTACACTGAGTCACACACTATCTTGCACTTGCATTAATTAATCAATTAACCAAGTCAGGGTTACTGAAGAAGACTGGTAGCAGGAAAAAATCAGGGAGATATGCTTGAAAGGGTAATCCCTTGTGGGTTTGGATGTCACACATGATCTTTTACTCTTGTGATTTATGCGCGCACATGTTATTACATGTTACATGATACCTGAGTACAGTGAACTGTTTCCCTG
Source organism: Agave tequilana (assembly GCA_038442645.1). Taxonomy (NCBI): domain Eukaryota; kingdom Viridiplantae; phylum Streptophyta; class Magnoliopsida; order Asparagales; family Asparagaceae; genus Agave; species Agave tequilana. Next base: position 148,810 of record JAVJIF010014615.1, on the reverse strand, counting down.
CAATCGGGATCCACTAACGCACCACTTGTTTGATATGCGGTTGTAATGTGGGATGGGGTACATGATGGTTGCATTAGTATAAGATTAATAAAATGCTAAACATATGCACTTGCATTATATGCTACATTGCCTTCAGTGATCTAGCTCGCCTCGTACTGATCCTTCACGTGATCTCGTACCTGATCTATATTTTTGTGGTACTACTTGAAACTTCTGTGACATGCATTATCTTAATTTCATGATATTCTTGGACTTACCATGTTATTTTAACTTGTGATGTAGTGTTCTTGTGATCTTATGATTATGTTACACGGCAATTACTCATCCAGGACATCTCATGTTCATTATATTTATGTCACAACATGCATGCACAGTCTTCCCGTACATGATCTATCGTCCCAATTATTCCTGTTATTGTTATTACTTTCAGTCTTGATAGTGCCAATCATATTTGTAATATCCCTAATTAATAATACAGTATTTTTATTTCACTAAGTATTTATTTTATCTTACTGATTATTTTATTATTGTAACTTCATTTATGGTTTATTATTATTTTCTTATTCTTATTATTATTCTTAATTATTATATACTATTGTTCTATGTTATTAATTATTAATGTTATTAGTATTGCGTTGGTATTATATATTTTTGACTAATATCATACTGTTATTTATTATTATTAATTGATAGTTGTTATTTTGATTGTTACTAATGCTATTGCTATTATTTATTTCATTTACTCTATTTCTATTTATTTTTCCTCTTATTTGCATGTGATTTATCCAATTATTCATTGAGATCCAAACTCAATCCCATAATCCCATTACCCGTTAGACCAAACCATTATCTAAACCATACCTACAACCCGAAGCCCATTATCAAATCCTATCTATATAATATCTCTTCTTAATCCTAACCTAACCCTAATTAACCATAATTCATCTTCATCAAAATCTTCTTTTTCCTCACCTAGCCGTCACCACCAAGATCCCCTTCTGCCATCTCCTTGCCAAGCCCCAGAACCCCACTTCTCCCCTCCATGTTGCCGTGCTCTCTATATCACCGGACCCGAGTAGCAGCAGCAGTCCCTTTGCCATGAATCTGCAGCCCCTGTGCGCACAGCCAGGATGAACCCCTAGCGCACTCCTCCTCACCTCCCTCCACAGCAACACCCACTTCTCCTCCTCCATAACCATAACAACCAGCTGCCCCCTCTGTTCTGTGCCCACAACAGCACCCGGACCCCCGGGCCTCTCTCGGCATGACAGCAGGCCAAGCCTCCTCCTTCTTGGCCAGCCAAGCTTTCTCCATGGCGAGCACCCCCTTCGGCAGCACTGCCCCTTGCCCGGCGCACCACCAATGCCCCTCTCCCTATGTGCGCCACCATCTTCCCCCCAACACCCAACGACAGCCCATTAGCTAAGTCCCATTGCAAACACCCCAAGGCAAGCAAACACTCCATGAGACAGCTTCCTCCGAGCCATCTTTCGTTCTCTACGTGTGTCGCGTTGATCGCCGTTGGCGAGCGCAAACGCACCCACGCTTCACAGTGAGATCTTCTATCCATCGACATCCTCCACGACCCCCGACATGTAACCCCTGATCCCTGATGTACGTATCACAGTATCAGTATTCGATATGGCGTACAAAGTTGATTTGACCTTTCTGGCAGTCTGATTGAGCTGATTTCAGTTTCAGATATTATTTTTCAATGTTTAGATTTTTTTAGAATTTTCTAGAATTTTTCTAAATTATTTAAGAAATCTCCTTAGTCAGTGTCGACCGATACCGATAATCGGCTCTACGATTTATAATTCACAAATGGAGTAAAAATTTGAGAATTTGCTTTCACCTTATGTCTTAAAATCATATTTTCTACGTTATGATATTTTTGGAGATTTTTCTGAATTTATCAAAAATCGGGCCAAACCGGTGTCGCCCAATATCAGCGATATACTCCAGGATTTTTAACTTGCAAACTGGATAGAATTTCAAGAATCCAATTTCACATTACGCGTCAGCGTAATATTTTCTATTTTATGTAATTTTTGGGGGCTATTCGGAACTAATCATTTTTGACACTATTAAAATAATATAAAAATTCATTTTTTATTTCTTTTTCTCTTCTTCTTTCTTCTTCCCCACGTTTCTTCTCCACCGCCTTTATACCACCACCCTTTCTCTCTTTATTTTCCTCTTAAATCAGTCGAACCCCTCCAAATCCCCATCGCCTTATTTCTCTCTCCCTCTCTCTAATGTATTCTCTCTCTCTCTCTCTCTCTCTCATAACTCTCCTATCTCTTTCAATCTCTCTCTCTCTCTATCTCACTGTCTCCCTCCTCCTCCTCACTCTCTCTTTGACCTACGGCGGTGGCTCGACCCGCGGCCGGAGGCCGGCGCGTCGCCGGCGGCCTTGCCGATGACCGGCGCCCCAACCAGGTCACCCCCTCTCTTTCTTTCTTCCTCCTTTTCCTCTTCTTCTTCTTTTCTTCTTCTTCCTTTCTTTTTCTCCAGTTTCTCTCTTTCTCTTCTTTTGCAGCTGAGCGCCGTCGGCGCTCAGGTCGCCGCCGCCGGCCGCTGTCGGTGGCCACCATGGCCGCGCGGCCATGTCCAGGGCAGCTCTCAGCTGCTCTGCTCTGCTACTCTCCCTGCCCATGTTCTCTCTCTCTCTCTCTCTCTCTCTCTCTCTCTCTCTCTTATCGGGTTTAAACCCAATAGCCCAATCTAAATCTGTTAGCCCTATAAACCCATTTACCCATTAAACTTAAGTTACGAATTTTGGTATTGGATCCAAACCCGACCCGTTAAGAGCCCGAACCCGCATCCAAAATCCAATAAAGGTGAAATTATAGAAAACCCCTCATAATTTATACTATTTACAATTGATATATCTTTATTACATATTTAACTCTTTTATGTGGTGTCTAGTATTCAGGCGATATCTGGAGCATCCGGACTCCGATTTGCACGATCCTGGAACCGTTGCGATCGTGGGAAAGAGAGCTACCTTCCCATGGCTCATTTGTAAGTGTTTTTCTTTTATAAATTATATTTATTTAGAGATCCTAAATTGATTGATTGCTTTCAGTCATAAATCTTGATTATGGATAAATCATTGTATCTATTAATTAATAACCGTTAATTATTGGAAACTCATTGTAATAGGAATAAAATATAATATTGTAAGTTGCTTCCTGATTTAATATAACTATAGGTGATTTAATAATAATAACAATAAATACTAAAATATACAACTCTGACAAGTCATCATACCTGCACAGCCACTGACACTCGAGCCACTATTTCACCATATTCTTGGACACTATTATTTCATGTATTGTATCACAGTTAGATAACTATCGTTACATGTATACTGATTCACAGATACTCTATGACAATACACTATCACTAGACATGAATGCTAGACACCGTTATTTCATGCACTGGTATCATCATTACACGAATACTGTAATTCACTGGACATGGTATTACATTATACACTGACCACTGTTATTACATGTACTGTGATACACAGATATGTTACATGGATTATTGCTACACATATATGTTCCACTGGTACATGGATATACCAATTCACGGAATACCGTCATTTCATATTATTATTATCATCGATACATGGATGCTCGGTACACAGTTATGTCATGTTTGCACATCACTGTTATGCATGTATTGTTTCTATATTCTTGTCATATGGATCACTGTTTATATTGCATGTCTATTCATGTATTCCTGTTGTATGATTGTTTCCCGTTACTAATATTCCCGTTACTGGATCCATGAGGTGTTGATATGTGATGTGTGGAACTAAGTGCCACGTGGATCCAAGCCATGGGGGCCACCTCTAGAATCCCACATCTGTTGTTTCTCGTTTTCCGCTATCTTGTTATATGCTATCAACAGAGCTCAGGTCATGTTATCATGTTACATGTACCATGCATTATACTTGTCCTTGCTATGTAGTGTACTTTAAATATAATGAATATAACTTGGGGATGGGAGAGACTTGATGGTTGACTAGGTCTTGTCAGGTGAATGTCTGGATCCATTGTTAGTCCCACTGCAGGGGACGTGGTAGGGCTGGCTACCGTTTGTATTGTATTGTTTCTTACTCCTGCCCTAGCGGGTAGCCCTGGTCTCAGCAGCAAGGGGTTCATTTAAGGCCGTTGTCCCGCGTATGCACGGGATATACCCACCTGACTAGAGCTCCTCGACCATTGAATTTTCTGTTAACATAATAAAGCGATATAAACAATAGTGACGTCGGGAACACTTGTTATTTAATCACTCTCTCGTTTGGATAATGGTACTCGTATGCCATGTCCGGATGGGTTCGACTGGAGTGCGGGCTCCCGTATGAACTGCTAGTGGTATGGAACACTAGAAGAGATTGATTAAAATACCAGGTAGTACTGATTGTTATTATTGTATCCTGACATGCTCGACACATGTATCTTAATTCTCCCTTTCTATTTGTTACTTTTTCTGATATGTTATCCATTATCATGTCACCTAAATACCTTGTTACATTTCCTGATAATTGTTACGCTCCATGTGGTCACACATTATTGATGTACATGAATGCTTGGCATTGCATATATTCTGCTTTATATATACCTTACAGACATCATTACTGTTTATGCACAATACAGTAGTATGGTTATGTTGCATGCTGCACATCTGCATGTTCATGTCTATCACGTCACCACTAGACAACATTATTCATTATATAAAATTGGATACTACTGTAGACATGACCCGATGATAACATGCTAGGTAGCGATGGTATTAAAATATGACAATTTAATATTTCTACTTCTTATTAAATGCCTACTATATGGTATTACCGATACAAAATCATGTATTATATATTATTATCGTGCCTGTATTACTATAGTACATGTTCTGCTTCCTTCATTTTACCACTCACTAGGTCGCTTTCTGGCGACCATGTGTTTGTGTGCCCAGGGTGGTGATCCGAGTTTTCGTATTATCAGATATGTCATTGGTTCACATAGGACTCGTCATCGATATCATTCGTATCTTTATAATTTAGCCTTTATTTCTTTATTTATCCATATTTCTATATATCTCATGATCACTAACCCCTTTCTGCGGGTATTCTTGTACTTCTTTAATGCTGGAACTCTTGTATATATGGAGGTTATTTCCTGTACTGAGGCTTAGCGTACGTACGTGAGGGTATCTCCGCCCTGTATATGTACGTCGCCATAACGCCTCCATATCCGTGGGATCAGGGCGTTACACGACGCCTCCGCCGGCTTGCCGCAAGTCGCCCCGAGGTAAGTGCATGTTTATGTGTGGGGACAAAAGGGTAATAATTGAGAAGTGTGTTAGATTGTGTATGGGTGTGTGAGTTATATTTGCATGTATTTATGCATGGATGTGTGCATGTGTAGGTGTTTTAATTCATATAAGTGTATGCATATATGCATATAAAGGTATGTATAGATGTATGTGTGTATATAAGCGTGCATACGTGTATGCATGCATGATTATTAGTTTGTATATATGTATATATATGTATGTATAGGGGCATATGTATGTGTATACTTGTATATGTGTGTGTGTGTGGGTATACGCGTATGTGTCTGTATGCACGTGTGGGTGTTAAGCGTGTATTTATGTTTATATGTATGTGTTGGTTGCGTGCTATAGTGTTTCGGACCCGTTTGGTGAGATCTGAACCCAGCTGCAGGAGACCCGGACTCGATCCGGATTCGTGCTCATTGTGTACCCGATACATAGGCGATTTGAAGACCTCCCCATGGGATGATTCAGAGATCCATATCAGTTCATGCAGTGAAGACCAGACGGCGATTCGATTTTAAAACCGCGTTTTTTCATGTGAGTGTTTGCGTATGTCTTATTTCCTTATTTACCGTTATAAATATGTATTTGTATTTTTTCTCTTATCATTTCATGTGACTATTGGATGTATTTTTATTAGTGTGATTACTTGTATCGCTTCTGAGACATTATTGATTGTTCATCTTATTTGCGTAGTTGATATGAGCATGTATCAGCGTCATTTCATGTGTTGGTAGATCGCCATTGTTGGCTTAGACCTAGTATTGATATATCGTAGACCGGACTTGATCTCGTAATGAACCTAGTTGTGATAAATCTTAAAATATAATATATTGATCTTGAAGATGATTGATTCGTGATTGAAGTTAGAGATTATATCTTATGTATAGTATTTATCGGACGAATTGTTTGGTGACTATTTCGACTAGAACTTTTTTGAATATTGAGGACGTGTTAGACATTTGTTGCTTTATCGATTGACTGTTTTAATGATGCATGGATATGTATGAATATAATCCCTTGACGCTAGTGTATACGATGAGACTGACGTCTGGACTGTTAGGAGCTATTATTTCTTGATTCTCGCATTGATGAGTTTGACTGATGTATTGATGATCATATCGATATTGACTACTAGACGTAGGGGTGATCTAGATTCCATCTTGATTGAGGAGGTTATACTTCTTAGTTATGATTTTGACTGACTTAGATATCGATGATTGAATAAATAAGAGTTCTTCATTAATAAAAATGAAATTGTAGACTTGAACCTATCGGTATACTCGATTGGATTGGAGTTGACTTGGGAGTTGAAGAATAGGCATTGATTGAGTTGATCTGACCTGATAGATCTTAGATATATATATGATATGTTACTGAGTTTTGGGATCTTATGATTGACCTTGATAGAAGTGAGAGTGTGTGATGATTTTGTAACGGTCCCAGATTTCATAAATTCCAAATAACAAAAATATTCTTTTAAACTGATAGATTATCGTAATCATCTCCAAATTCTTAAAATTTCGGCAGCACTTCCTTTGTAAATACTGACATGCCCAAATATATATTTCAATTTACAATAACCTCGACCAACAACAGCCCACTTATTCTCAATTCAAACATGTAGATCAAAGTCAACAATCGCCTATGCAATCATAATAATATTTAGGCTCACCACGACCTGCTTATTCTCCAAATAATAATTTCGGCTTGACATCGCTTACTTATATGAAACAAAAGAAACATATGCCCGAGAGTACTCCTCTCGGCATCCACAACATAAACAGATCTAACTATAACTCTAACACATCACCATAATCACAATCTAATTTACTTCACACATATTCATCTCCCAAAACTTACATAAGGTATCAGTATACATCGAGTAAGATTTCAACAGGAACTAAATTACAACCCAATACAATCATTAATAGTAAAATTCTTAACAAACGCCTAAATCTGAAGCTAGTCTTCTGACATACTACGACCTGAAATATAAAACTAGGAGGGAGTGAGCTCGACAGCTCAGTGAGAGAGAATCGAAGTGTATCAAGGAAGGAAAATACAAATAGGGAGCATGTTTTTCTTCAACAATTTTAGCAAGTATAGATGAACAAATGAAACGAGGAGAGAGCAATATCTTATAATGAATAATTAACACAAACATCCATATAATCTATGTGACGGTCTGACTTCTCTAAAATCGATTCTCTTTAACTTTCTTTAGTTTTTCTGCTGCAGATTATATGGTCTAGAAATTCAATAAGATACTCGCTCAGTTAGTATAACTTATGTATGATTCTGCTTTAAGTACTTTTAACACATCACATAACTCATATCTCATACATGAAGTACAACCTATCATAATCAAAGTTTCATGGGGATAAGTATATGTCTTGGTGATACAACATCACAAGATCACCCCATATCATCTAAGTATAGTTTATCCATATGGATAATATAATCACACATAATCATACTACACTTCACAATATTCAAATATCATACTCAGTGATATACACATTGCATATTATTTATATGCTTACTCAATCACAAATGAAGCGTGAGATTCTCCGTCTTCCCCCTCTTACCGGCTCCCGCTCGGCCCCTTCCTCCATTATATATATATATATATATATATATATATATATATATATATATATATATATATATATAACACCGTCTTCCCCCTCCTACCGGCTCCCTCCCGACCCCTTCTTCCGATACATAAATAAATGCAACAGTTGAAAATGCGTATGCCCACATATAACAACCAGTTCATGCATAGTACAAAACATCAATCAATGTTTTAATTTTACCTCCGCGCTTATCGATTTTACTTTCAAAAATTTCATGTGGTTCGGTATATTATGCACAATGTATATATGAATTGACACTGTAGTGATCTACTCATCTTAATTATACTAGTCAGGTTCTTATTCACGTTATTAATGTTCAATCTTCTATTACGATTATGAATAACTACTACTTATGTGCATGAATACACATACACACACATGTACTAATAACCAAAATTAAAAAGTAAAGATCAACTCCGAATAATTACTAATATTCCCAAAACACATTCTTAGGCCACACGGTGATGTCTTGTAGTTACATATACTTTCCCTTTTTATATGCTCAATATTTGATGTCCGAAATCAACTATTCATCCATTCATGTTAGGCATCTCAACATACTTGTTAATTGTATGTTTTTCAGTAAGTCGATTCTTAAGCAACATCAACCATTAAATTTTTGGTATGTAATTTATCATACATAGATTTCTACGGGTGCCATTCAATTATATCAAGGTTCACTTATAACCTTACTTCTATTCATACTCCATAAGGATAAGACTTTCAGCTCTCTCACCAAATCCTTAATGTAACTAGACTTGAATTCTAGAACACATACTAACACTAGTCACTATCACTAGAACCAAAAGAAACTGAAAGGAAAAAGGAAAAAAATCAACTTTAATTAAATGAAGCTTGCCAATCTAGATATTGAGACAACTGACCACTCGGAAGAGTGGAAGGTTAATTGTATCAAAGGACTAGTTCAGTTCTTAACTAATTTGTCACACAATTACTCAAGGAAGCATCTAAGGGTAACGAGTTCTCAGTAAGAATAAGAAACTACATACCAAAAGATGTGTGGAAAACTCTGATATAGAAGAAATGAAAGCTAATTCTAAAATCTGGCTCTTGCAGACTACGAAAGTTAAATGTGTCCAGATTTTAAAGTTAGTCATGTTATCATAAATCACTTGCTTCAAACCCAACATAAAAGCATTTACCAGAGTTTGTTCAGTCAACTTAAACTGCATATTATGAAATTCAAGGATAGAAATAAGGTTGGGATTACTCATATCACGATACTCAAGAATTAAATTTCTTTCTAACCTTCCTCGCCCAATGAACTTAAACAAAAATAATATGATCATAAGAGAAGAAGTCTTTAATTTATTTTTAATTACACTCAAATGATATCAGTGAATAATTATATTTTGGTATTTTATTTCTAACTTCCTTAGCCTCAGAGGGATGCTGGAGTCTTAACTAGAAGAAAAGAATACATGTTGCCACGATGACATCCTAAAGGCCAATATCAGGATCAAGTTACTGTGTGAACAACAATCCCAGAAGTTGTGTCCTTATAAGAAGTCCAAAAATTATCGATTTTGGATTTCGAGATTTATACAACAATACTGAGAAATGATGATATTTGCACATGTATTTAAGTGTGAAGATCGTCTCAACTCCTACAAGGTTTCTATAATTTCGATTCTGAACACTTGAATGTCATATGATGACTGGTTGAAATAGGAATTTCATTGAGGACACCACAAAAATCACTCAAAATATTTATTATTTCTTTCTAATTGTTTACGAGGGCAGATCATGGGGGTACTTCTTAAATAGATTCAAACATATAAAATTTATATCATAAAAGAATATAACCCCATATTCTATTATAAAATGTGGAGAGATGTGTACTTCACACACACATTATACATGAAGGAATATTCCTAAAAATAAAAGAAACAACACATATCAACTACCATCTTATAGGAAAGGAACAAGAGTTTAGAAATAAAATTTATTTGTAAGAATCAACACATACCACTTGAATATTTGAAATACAAAGCGTTATACATGAACCTCGACGAGAGAACCTATACTTGTGCACATAATATTTATGGAACATCAACATTCATTATGGGAGCGTACTCAGTTCTTTACTTAACTCAATATGCCTCTTTATTTATTCCTAAAATTCTCATAGGCCCCCCTTAAATAGTAATTCATAAGGAGAAAACTAATTTCCGATATGATTTATACTTTCGTTTGTTTCTCAAAGGATTCCTAATGTCCAACCAACACGGGTTAAAATTCATGTACTTAGAGACACTATCATCTTTCTAATAGTTTATTAAATGACATTTATAATTAAGTTAACTAGTAAAAGAAAATTCAGAAACTCCTCAATCATAAAAAAAAATTCTGCAACTCAGGAATCTTGACTAGCCTGTCGTATTTTGACGATAATTTTCAGCATAGACTTTTAATTGGGACACCGCAAAAGCCGTTGGAAAGTAGATTCGATTATCTTTCCAAGGTATATTACATGATACCCATTGTTCTTAACATGCAAACGAACTGAACTAATATTTACAGATTACAGTGTTTGACAGATTTATGCCCCATTTCAAGAGTGCTAAAATTTATGGAATTCATGACTTATTCTTTAACATTTTCACCCAATTCAGAATCATAATCGAACTATAGACTTGAACATTTATAATCCTACCTACAAACTTGATCCATCATCATTTTAACCCCATTCACTTCTTAATCTCACAAAATAAAAGATCTACCATTTTTTTTGTAACAATCATTTACTTAAGAAATTGTAAGAACTATTGAAGAACATGGATCAAGAGAAATCCCCCTCACAACTGATTTTTGATTACAAGAGTTTCAAAGCAATACAAATTAATTATTGGAGGTAGATCATAACATGATTAAAATTTTCTAAATTTGAGAAAATTGAAATTAGGTTTAATCAAGATAGAATCTCTCTCACATTCTTGTTCCTCCTTGCTATGGTCGTTGCTCCCACTTGCCGCTGCTCCACCACCGTCCTGGCTGCTCCACCACCGGCCACCACCGCCGGCCGCCGCTCCACCGCCGGCCGCCACCGCCGCCGGCCACCCGGGTGTGGCCGGGTGCTCCCGGTTCCAAAGAAGAGAGGGAGGGGGAGAGAGAGAGAGAGAGAGAATGAGATTAAAAAAAGTTATTGAAGATTGCAAAGACATTTAGAGAGGTTGTATTTGAGATTCTTTTCATGTGTTTCTTAGGTTGAAAAATGGGAGATGGAAGGAGATGAATGAGGGATTAATTATCTCCCCATTTACACAACCCCCTCCCATAAACATGTATTACATATATCCACAACCTCTCTCTTCCTCATCTTGCCACCTATACACACACTTCAAGGCTAATTATAGCCCTCCATCTACCCATGCCATGCACACATACTTTCTCCACTAACTCTAAAAATAATAAAATAATTCTCATGGTTGTATTTTTATTTATTTTTATTTATTTATTTATTTTGGTATTTGCTTCATTTTCTTGTATTTACACAATGTACTCACATGCCACTTTATTACACATATATGTATGAACAGTATATTGCAAAGTACAAAATATATATGTGCAAGTATTCATAGAAGAATGACCATGTTCACAAGGTTTTACATATACATAACAAATATAGATAGGAACATATGTATTGTTTTCCATTGATTTAGCAAAGGGGAAAACTTACAAAAAGGGGTCGAGGAGCTAAATTACAAGTATTCTAAAAAGATTACAAGTAGATCTTCTCTGAGATTCTGGAGAAGTGTGCCGATAGGAGTCTGGTCAGCGCGCGACCACTTTGTCCCTTTGACGATGCGATCAATGGGATTCCCTTCTCGCTTGGTTCGAGAAATCGGAGAACAGAAGGTTGGTAGAATCCTCTTGTTACTTCTCAAATTGCCTTCATTTGGAAATTCCTTCTCGCCTGGTTCTGAAAATTCCTTGAGAGGAAGGAAGGTATTAGGGTTCTGAAAATTACTTGAGAGGAAGGAAGGTATTAGGGTATCAGCACCCTGATTAGAGAAGTAGTTCTCTGAATTCTCCGAATTCTTGAAAGTTAGAGAATAGATCTCTGTTTAGCCGTCTCTCTCTGTTTTTTAGCCTCTTCGCCTTGTGCGTGCTGTCTCTCTCTCTCTCTCTTGTACCCATGGTGGGCTATTTATAAGGAGAGCAGGGGTATAATTGTCCCTTGAAAATCTGGAAACAGATTGAGTCAATCTGTTTAAATCTGGAAAGTAGCCTTACTGCGAGGCTAGAATCAGCTTCTGCGAAGTTAGGAATAGCAGGTAGGTTGATCTCCTGATCTATTTTGATTCTTTCCAAATAATTGAAAGATCTCCCGTGATCTTCTTACTCGTTTTAGGAGAGTCAAGAGATTATGACAAACAACTGCCAAATTTGATCTCAGATTTGATCTTGATTAGATTTGATCTTGATCTTGAATTGATTTGATCTCATCTGGAGATCTAATTGGTCAAAAGTTGACCATGAAAGACCCGCAGCTGAGCTGCCGCATTGAGCTCGTAGCGGAGTTGGAAGGAGCATCTGGCAAAACCAGAAGAAAGCTCTCCAGCAGAGCTAGATAACATCTGTGGCGAAGCTACCGAACATCCTTCTGCGCGGTTGTGTGTGACTTCAAGCGAAGTTAACTCTATGCGGAGTTAACTGAGTGCTTCAGGCGAAGCTGTAAGTTAGCTCACTGATAGAGCTTTGAATAGCTTCAAGGCGAAGTTGAATAAACTTAGCCTCTCAGGTGAGGCTATCCCCTTGGGCTCATGTGATGCTAAGTGTTGAGCTAAACCTAACATCTTAGACCTGCTTAGGTCTCTTCAGAGACAATATGGGCTCACTGTCTGCTTCACTAGATCAAGAGAGTCCAAGTTGCTGCTTCGTCCCTCGGAGATGGGTACAGAAATGGTCGTCAGCTTGTCTGTCACTTGTCTTTCATAAATGTCAACAAGTTTAGACATTGTGTAGGCTAGTAAGAATCTTGTCTTTTTTAAAGTGTCAACAAGAACCCTTCAAAGTTTTCGAAAGTCTGCAATGAAATGGTTCAGGCTTCGAAATACTTTGAATTGCATTAATTGATGGTATGTGAAGTACGAACGTCGCCAAGATGGTTGAGTTCAGCTTCGCTTTCAATCCTGCTTCTGGATTGGAATAAGTTCGCTGAGGAATCGTGTAGATTCGCGATTCTGAGTAACTTCGCGTCTGGATAGCTCCGCGTTCGAGCCTCCCGGAGTAGATTCTCTTGAAATTGGTCTTGGAACGTCGTTCCTTTCCCAAAGCCAACTGCTTTCGGCTAGTTACGAGAAGGATTATTTCCTTTCCCGAAATTGAAATAACTTCTCTTGCATTAACGAGGGAGATCATTCCTTCCTTGTGCATTTTCGAGGGAGACTATTCCCATTCTCAAGGCTCAGTAAATGCCTTAAATTCGCTCGCGCTTCTATGCTTGAAGCAGCAGCGGTGCGATCAGGCCATGAGGCCTATAAATAGAACACTTGAAGCCCTCTACAGAGAAGCAGTCTATTCATGACTTCTCCTGGTTGTTCAGAGAAATATACTCAGATTTCTGAAACAGTGGGGTGCCCACTTTGGTCATTAACTGGCCAAGAACTGGTGAGTCTCGGTCATCCAGAGATTTTATCAATGAACTAATGACTTTAGGGAGTTTATCTCCCTTAATTTAGCTTTATTAGCTGCCTCAGGGATTGATTTCCCTTGTCCTTCATTTTGTATCTGACTGATCTGCAGAGAATGGCTTAAGCTTTGTTTCCCAGCTTCCTAGCGAAGCTATCATTTTCTCTTGATTAAAGAAAGATCATTGCATGCTTGCCTGCTAAGTTCACCACATAGGCAAGGATTGGGACTTAGTCTCTTCAAGGTTGAACCAGTCTTGCCATACAGTTGGGGTCACGACTGTGTCCCTCTGGATCAGTCTGGCTTAGCCGTATAGGCGAGGCTAGGACTTAACTCTTTTTGACGCTTCTTCAGTATAACTGTATTAGGCGGAGCTAAGACTTGGCTTACGCTGAGCTAGCCCATCATCACTGTGCAAGCGAGGCTATCTTCTGCTTAATTGAAATCCATTCTTAAATTGCAACTGAATTGGATATAAATTGCTTCGCTCCAAAGAATTTGCCTTAGCGTGCCATGCTTGCATTTTTTCTTTATTTTACTGCTAATCTGTTTTCAATTTGCATTGCAGTGAGCTCTGCTTGCCAGTCTTTTGTTTTGATGAAAGAGACCAGAAAGTTGCCTCTTGCCTTTCCAGTTGAAACTTTAAATTCTAAGCAGGAGGAACAACTGGGGCAGCTGATGTGTGTTCCCAGAAGAGGTTGGCAATCGCTTATCCGAGATGATCCACTTCGAGGCGGGGCTGGTAGTCGCTTATCCGAGATGATCCACTTCGAGAAAGCGGACGTCACCTGTAAGGTCTCGGATCCTTTGCCAATTTTCATCAAAGAAGATCCAGCTTCTTGATGGCAAAATTTGCCATTATGCGAAGGATTACGTCCTTGTGCAGGAGGAAGGCCTTTCGTGTCCAGTTGGTTTGGCTTGGAAGTAGATAGGACCACTTGTATGCCTTTGGAACAATGATTCGGTTGTATGAAAGACCACTTTGATGTAGCGTCAATGTATCTTCCCTTTTGAATCAATAAAAGTTTATTTTGTGCTGTTTATCTGCTTTGTTTCTCCTTCTTTTTAACTCGAGAAGACCTGAAGCGGATCAACTTAGGCAAGTCTTTTCTCTAGGAGGAATTAGAAACTCTCAGCGGAGCTAAACTTCCGGCGAAGTTGGGGACCGATTTCCAAATAATTCAGGAACCAGTTTCTGGTGAAGCTAGCACGAAATTTCCGCGAAGTTAGAGATGTGCTTTTAGCGGAGCTAAAGCATGTTTGTCAGCGAAGTCATTCATGCGTCACGCTAAGCCAGCACTAGACTCACGGCGGAGTTATCCCTTAGTGGGGCTGAAGTAACGCTTCTTGGGAAAGGGCTTTAGGCGCCGTTTTAAATTAATTTGAAACGATTGCCTGCGCTCCTTTTGATGAGGCGATATTTAGGCAATCATCAGCCTATAAAAGCCTGATCGGGCTGAAAAAGAAGGCACCACTTCTTTTTGAATTTTCAGAGCACTGCAAGCCCTTTCTTCTTCTTTCTTCTTCGTTTGAGAATCCAAGAACTTCTACAGTTCTCCAATGGCTCCCAAAAGACGAGCAGGAAAAGAGGTAGCAACCTCTACGACGGAGGGTCCTTCTCCTCCTCCGGTCATCGAACGACCTATCGCTGGTAGGGATTTTTCCCTTTTGATCAGAGAATTTCATCTCTCTTTTAAAGTCGATTTTTGGCTATCTTCTGATGAACCCAGAGCGATCAATCATGATCTCGTGATTTTAGGGAGTTCAATTCCCTAAATTTCCCTTGATTTCTTGATTGAGAATCGTAGAACCGAAGGGTCCCTTCTTCAAGCTTCCAGGCGAAGCTATCCCTTAGGCGGTTCACATCCTATTGCTTGATAGGGTCGAAACTAGCCTTTGGAGTGTGACTGAAAAAGGACCTTAGTGCCCTTAAAATAATTTTTAGGCAGCAGTACCCTTCTGACGAAGTTAGCCCCTGGGGCTTTGTCACGTTCTGTTGTTCGAGGTCAAGCTTCAAGAGCGAAGATAACACTTAGATATTTTCCCACTTCCTGCCTTCGTGTGGAGCGCGGAGTTACGCTGCAGCTGCGAAGCTAAGCTTCGGGGTGAAGCTATCATTAGGCCAGCTTCGCTCGGAGAGCGAGGTTATGCCTTAACAAAAATTGCATTTTTGTTTTAGCCCTTGTTTGGCTTTACAAGCACTCTTGCATTCCAAGCATATACCACTCTCTCTCCCTATTACAAGATCTACAAAATGGAAAATACAATGGAAGAAGAAGAACTAACCTAAACTAAACTGCCCTAAATTACAACATGGAATGAAAACTACTCCTAAATTGTGCATATCTTCAACTTCGGAACCCCAAGGGGGTATTTATAGGCACTAGGGGAACAGGGGCCAGGGGACAAGCCCTGGCCCAAAACGCGGCCGTGGCCGTGACCGTACGGTCGCGGAAACGCGGCCCAGGCAGCGTTTTCGCGGCCATACTGGGGCCGCGCGCGGTCCTGTTTATCCCCTATCAGGCCCTGTGCCCGGTTTCTGGTTTGTAGCCCCTGATTTTGACAGAATCACTCTCTAGGTCAAGGGCTATCTTTAATAGGCCTTTAATCACCAATTAAATGGTGATTTAGGGTCTTCTTCTTCATTACACACCATGGACCTAGAATCAAGCAAGCAAAACTTTATTAGCAGAATTAATATGAAATCAATGTGAAGATGTGATACAAATTATGTAAATTTAGAGACTAATCACACCCCCACAGTTATCTTTTGCTCGTCCCGAGCAAAACAAAAAATTAAGGAATTATTACACCACTTTCGCAGGTGACGCGATTGCACTGAGCATGTGCAATAAGCCGTTAAACCTCTAAGTTTCTCCTAGAGGAGGAGTTTTGTCTCCTGAGGGTTTTCAGCGGATTACACCCACAAAATCCATAAAGAAAAAAATCAAATGTTAGTATTTTTTTAAAACGCATTTTGAAATAGAGAAAAGTGTTGAAGTATTTTTGTGAAAATATAAGTGATCCAAGGTCAGAGGTTAACCAGAATTTATTCTTTCTTAAACTAAGTCAAAATGAAAAAAAAATCTTGTTATAAATTAAATGTAAGAATTTAAAATTGAATTGACTCTTTGATCTTTCATAAAACTCTTAAAAAAATATGCACTTTGTAAATAGTGAAAGTTTTGGGATATCGACTCTAACTTTCATGCCATTTATTTATATTATATTTATTTATTTTCTTTTTTTTCTTTTTTTCTTCCCTTAGTTTTCTTAGGCTTTCTTATTTACCCGGGTAGTGAGCCTTTAGCCGGTGACTCCCAAACCAGATGGTCTTAGGGCACCAGATGAGAAAACATCCCTCGGACTTAAGGACTCGAGTATATATGGCCACAAAATTAAGGGGATTATTTTGTTTTTTGTCCACCGTTTTAAGTATGAATAATCATGCTTCCTGAGACGTAATTACCCAACTTCAATAAGTGATTTTTATTTATCATAATTTTTTTAATATATATTTTTTATGACATTTTGTTTCAATCCCAAAATTGTGTAAGTGTGAAGTGCATAAATCTAAGACATAAAATTCAAGATCAAATTATCTTTTCAATCTTACTTTCTTATCCTAAAATTTAAACAAGATCTATTATTTTGACTCGGTTTAAAATTTCATAATTTTAGGTCTTCCTAATTCCTAAGATAATCTTAATTTTCTTAAAAATAAATCAAAACTATTTCTCTTAATTCAAAAAGTTATATAAAAAGAAAAGGGAAATTTTTTTTAATTTAAAAAGAAGTGTAAAAGAAAGAAAATTTAAAACTACCTATGTTAGTAAATCCTCCCCCACACTTATCTCATGCATTGCCCTCAATGCATCGTGAATGTGTATATACATGAAATAAATGAGAGAGAAGAAAAATTACCTCATGGTGGTGGTTCCGGAGGTGGTCTGGTTGGGCCAAGCGTTGCTACCCAATCAAAATAGCGTGAATCTTGCAGGAACCCACTAATGACCTCTTTAATATGACCCAATAAAAGGATGATTAATTGAATGGTCTTATTGAAAAATTTATCCCCATCTAATTTCCAATTTTCAAAAATAATGACTGAGTCATTTTCTTCAACATTCTTGTCCAACAATGAAGTGTGATTTTGAGAGATGATTGATTTGGACTCAAATGGAACAGGAACAAAAATCGATACCGACTCGGGAAGTTGACTCAGATCAAGTCGAGAGTCAACAATGAGAGTCGAAATTGGTTCAAAAATAGGATCCAAACCAAGAAATTGATGTTCACACACTTTCCCCAACAATGAAGTGTGAACATTAGAGATTGGTGATTCTATTTCACGGTGTACTGGTACAGGATTCAATGTTGACTCCGGAATAGAGAAAAATCTGGTAAAGATAGCGGAGTCATTATTGAATCAAAAAGTGAAATGGAATTACTAATATGAGGTTCAGGATCACATTCAAGATCAAGTTCAATTTCGAGAAAAGGATAACTTGCTAAAATGTCATGGTAGTTCTCAAAATTTTGGGCAAGTTCAAATGGATGTAATGAAATTGAATCTTGATTTTCGTCCACGGAAGGAATGTGAATGGGTGAAACGATCGAGTTAAATTTAGGAAGTATGGGAATCAAAACTGGCTCAAGAACGTCACTTATTACAGGTAACACTATAGGAGTCGATATTGATTCAAGGAATGGACTCGAATCGCTAATTTGAAGCTCAGGTTCACATTCATCTTCAAGTTCAATTTCAGGAAATGGATAACTTGCCAAAGTATCAGGAATTGGATATTGGTCAAGTTCAGGTTGGTATGATGAAATTGAAGCTGGATTTCCAAAATGGCAAGATTCTTGAACATTTGATGGACATGGGAAGTCAATCGTATTTTGCATTATGCGCTCGGTCTCTTCCATGAATTCCATAATTTTTTCCCACAATGATTTTTCTTTGATTGGTTCTGGAAAAGAACTATATGATTTTGGAAATTTTGTGGACATGATGAGGCCATATTGTTTTCAAATTGTTTTTGGGCCTCTACTGCTTCTTCTAAAGTCCTTTGTAATGATGATTTTTCTTCAATAGGTGGCTCAGGAAAAGGAGGATATGAAACAGAATTGGGGAATGAATATTGTGAAAATTGTAGACAATGTGGTTGAAAATTTGATTCGGGGAGGTGAATCCCCATTGACTCTATGAAGAGTTGAAATTATTTTGAAAATTATAATCGTATGGTTGATGATATGGGTCATATTGATTCGGATAATCCCAACTCGGCATAAATGGTTGGTTCATGTTGTACATAGCTGAGTCGGAGTTATCCGAATCAAATGAGGTCGGAGTGAAATATGGATTCATATTAGGATTGAAAGAATTGTTGTGGTTAAAATCCATATCACAATTTACAAAAAAGAAGAAAACAAACAAACAAACAAACAAACAAATAAAGAAAAAGAAAACAAGCCTATGCTAGGGTTGACTTAGACCTAGACGACTCCTAACTGTTAGACTGTCCACAGGGGGTATATTGTCGGAAGCTGACCACGAGTTAATCGACCAGGTAGGGGCAAGATCGGTGGGAGGTATCCGTGCCGGAGCAACGGGCCTAATTATGCCAAACCACCGTTCTTCGAGGTTTCGCCTCTCAATCCCCAACCTTAGACACCGATTTAGTAAGAGTCAAATTCTAACAACTTCCCCCTTAGGTCAATCTCTTAAATGAGTCCGAGATATTCCTAAGGGCCAACGTCTAGCAAATTTTATTTAAGCTTGGATTGTGTGAGTGGGAGGTGATTTTTGGGCTAAGGGAGGGTAATAACTTTCCCACCTTATGTTGTATTGGGTATTGCCCTTAAGTTAAATTTGTGCAAGTATGCAATATAGATAAGCATGAACACAAAAAAGCGAGTAAATCACTGAAGTGTTTGTCCTATACTATATACAATGCCATATGTACACCTCCTATCACAACAACATAAGAACAAAATACAGTATATTGGAATGAAAATTGACACGTGCCTAAATGCAAATGTCTAAACAATTTTAAAGCATCCAATTTTTGTATTTTAGCTCTTAAAATTATTTACAGTGTACAGGTAATATAAACAAAAATTAGCAGAGTATATGAATGTACAAGAAGTTACCCGACCACACTTGAGCAAGTGTGGACTTCTGCAATGCTAAAATTTAACCTGCACACTAAAAAACAAAGAAGAAAAGTTAACAAACTTGTGAAATCAAACCGTTCCCATCCCCGGCAACGGCGCCAAAATTTGATCGGGGGGAAATCGCGCACAAAAAGTGTATATTTTGAAGTTAATATTTAAAGTGTGTGCGCTTTGGCTTCCTCGATACTTCTGTTATAGCATAGAGGCTAAAATGAGTCAAATCCACAAGGACGGGAGGTGATAAAAGCTTTATCAGTTGATTCACGTGTTTGTTAAAAAGTTCTTCAAAGTTTTAAAGAATGAAAAGAAAATAAAACAAAGAATGAAAAGAGAAGTACGGTGAAATTCGAAGAAGTGGGAAACATAGAATAGAATGGTATTTGTGGTTTTTGGAATATTTCTAAAACAAGTGAAAGAGAAAGAAACTCATGGCACTAACTATTAATGACTCCACCAAAATGCTAACCTCTTAGTGATAGTTGCCACACATGTATCATTGGCCATCATTAGTCCTTGGTTTAAGAGCGATTCAAAGTATGACCCATATGTAACTCATCACAACCGAACTCATCAAATAAGTGCAAGCTATACTTAAACCATCAATACTATAGAAAAGTAAGCATGGAGTAAAGTAATGTTAGCTTATTAGTGGTTAGGAAGTTAGAGTGTTAGATCCATCATCATGAGCCATCAATGGCTCTTGCAAGAGCAAGGCCAAACCGAGGCTATTAGATTCATGTGGATTATCAAATAAGAAGTTAGCAAGTTAGTGGTTAGTAGTTAGTTACCATGAGAGAAAAGTTAGCTACACATGTAAAAGAGATTTAGAGAGAAGAAAACATAGAGAGGTAAAGAGAGCACCTTTCATAGATTGTCACCTTCTATTGCAAGCACTTTTGCATTTCAAGCATGTACCACTCTCTCTCCCTATTACAAGATCTGCAAAATAGAAAATACAATGGAGGAAGAAGAACTAACCTAAACTAAACTGCCCTAAATTACAATATGGAATGAAAACTACTCCTAACTCTGCATATCTTCAACTCTAGAACCCCAAGGGGGTATTTATAGTGTTGGCCCAAAGGCCTATCACCCTAGTTTTGATGATGATCAACTCATGAAGTTATGTTTACTAATGATCTTGTGTTTAATTAGTGACAGATCCATTATCAAGATCTTAGTAGGTGCATAGCTCAACAAAGGACAAAATATCAAGATTTGGAGCTAGCACGGTGTGATCCAAGGAGTTTTGGATCAAGCTTGGACCAAGTCAAAAAGATGAGAAGCCTTCAAGTGAAGACTTCAAGAAGATGAAGACTTGTGTCTAGGTATAAGATTTTGTTTTTGTTTTAGATAAAATGTAAAGGATAGATAGTTGGTGGATTGCTCAAGTAGATATCACACACACACTCTTGAATTTGTCGTCTTTTCATAAAAGAATTTTCAGATTTAGAAAAGACTTTCATTTTGAAAAAACATAGTTTTTGGTTCTTGGTATTCAAAGTTATATATTTCAACCAAAACCTTATTTAGAGCTTTATGACAAAAACATAGATATTTCATCTTGATTGTGTAGTGGATCATATCCATACACACTATGCTTTAAAAGTATATCTTGTTTTTGTATTTGATGAAGATTTGAAAAAATATGTTTTGAAAAATATTGTTTTAGAAAAATACAGTTTTTATCATGGGCCAAATATTTCCAAGTTACAAAAATAGTCCAATCTTTTATAACATGCCTTGATTTTGTGCAAGCATGTTTGTATATCAAAGTATATTGGTAAAACTATTTTTGTAGATTTTTATGTATTTTATGGGATTTTATATGAGCCAAAAAGACAAACTTTTTATCCCAGAAAAACTGTTTCAGGCTTCAGCCAAGTCGACTAGTTGACTTAACTAGTCGACTATACCTGAAGTCGGCCGACCGGGCCGGTCGACCAACGTGCACAAACGTGCACGCCTGTGTGTACTGGTGGTCGGTCGACCGTGCCGGTCGACCGCCAGAGAGCAGTGCTCTCTGGAAAGTTCGATCGACCGCACCGGTCGACCGTGGCTCCAACGGTCAGAAATCCGACCGTTGGCGGTCGACCGGGCCGGTCGACCGGCAGTACTGACAGATCCCAACGGCTATATTTTTCTGGCCTATAAATTGGGGGGTCTTGTCATTGTTTTATCACAAGATTTTGGAGACCTTTAGAGCCAGTTTTTCCCATACTTTCAGAAGAGTTTGCTCCACAAAATAGAGAGCAAATATTTCCTATCTAAAGGAAAGTTTTTATAAAGAGTGTTAAAAGAGATTTCTTGAGTTTTTCACCAAAGTTTCTTTCCTTGCTTTCTCACAATCACTTGAGCTATCCATTGCCTAATCTATCCATAGGATTGTGTTGTGAGAGCTTTTGTTAGGTGATCAAAGTGTTGTGATCACCAAAGATCTTTTCTTTGTTCTTGGAGGAGACGGGCAAGTGTGCTCGTCATTGTTTTGAGTTCGGGTGCGGACTCGGTTGTTTGAGGTGCGGCCTCGGCGAGCCGGTGGGTTTGCGGTGTGTATGTGACTAGAGAGTCCGAGGGCTTGTAGGTGTTGCGGCACCGAGGAGAGATCCATTGGGATCTTGCATAGTGGAAATCCTTCGTGTGTCGAAGGCGGGGATGTAGAGCAAGTGTGCTCGAACCTCGAAACATACCCTTGTGTTTGCGATTGCTCACTCACTCTCTCTCTCTCTCTCTCTCTCTCTTTGTCTCATTTATATCTTGCATGCTTTATTGTCTATCTTTATATGCTTGATATATTCATTGTGCTCATATTGTATACTTGCTTGGGTTTGTTGACTAACACTTGTATTTAACCAAGAGAGCCAACGCGGCACCTCAACCCATTCAAGGGGAATCTAGAGGAGTTTGTCCAGAGCCCTTCACGGGGAATTCGGCAACACTCTTGTGTTATACATAGTGTTTAGTGTAAAAGATTTAATTAGGTCATAATTATTTTTAGCTTTCGCATTATTTGCATCATTCATCATTAAGTGACCATTAGATTAGCCATCACCTATTCACCCCCCTCTAGGTGATTTACATATAGGCACCAGGGGAACAGGGGGCCAGGGGACAAGCCCTAGCCCAAAACGCGGCCGCGGCCGCGACCATACGGCCGTGGAAACGCGGCCATACTAGGGCCACGCGCCGCGCTTCGAGCCGCGCGCGGTCCCGTCTGTCCCCTGTCAGGCCCTGTGCCCGGTTTATAGTTTGCAGCCCCTAGTTTTGACAGAATCAGCTCTCTAGGTCAATGACTATCTTTAATAGGCCTTTAATCACCAATTAAATGGTGATTTAGGGTCTTCTTCTTCATTGCACACCATGGAACTAGAATCAAGCAAGCAAAACTTTATTAGCAGAATTTAATATGAAATCAATGTGAAGATGTGATACAAATTATGCAAATTTAGAGACTAATCAGCTCGAGTCTGCAGTAATGGTGTGATATGCTACGAGTGTAGCATATTCGAATACTTTGCAACCACTTACAAAGCTGCCATGGCTGCTACGCTCACGTCCTGAGTTTAGTGATCACTAGCAGAAATTACTTCCCGCCAAAGAACCCCTGCAGCAACATCATGACCATGACCGTGGCCACTCGTCTTCCAAAGGAATTGGATGGTTATTATCACTTTCCCCTGATCCGATCTTACTCCACCCACCATTTCTTGCACCTACTTTTCAACCATCATCGTCATTGGTCCAAGTATCCTTCAGCCCAGCAATACATGCATCTTACAATTTGGTTCGACATTCAACTGTGGCTGTGATTGAGGGCGGGGCTCCCACGCTGCATGAGCTGGCCGCCAGTTTATATCAAATTTGGCCGCATTGACGTTCGGATTGGCAGCCATGGTGGCTAGGCCGGATGTTTCCTACCTCAATTTCTGGATAAAGAGAAGCTTTTCACTGCATGCGAAGGCCGGATGTTTCCCCCTCCGGTTTCCCAATTAAATTCCATCGTTGGAGTCTAGAATTGGGCGTGTTCTGCGGAGCATGACATCATTTCTAGATTGAGCTCAGCGGGCTCCCACCGCTGGATTACTCCTTTGAGAGTGAGGTAAAGATTACAGGAGGCTATGCAAATCTCATCGGCACCCCCTCGACTGCCCTAAATGACCAACAGACTGCGATCATTGCCCTTGTAGCTTGCCACAGTCCCTCCTCCCTGCTGAAGGCCTTTGATATCACACTGGGTAACTTTGCTTTTGTTGTCTCAATGAAGATCTTCAATGCTGATGGAAAGCATGTAAAGTCATCCTCACGATCAGCTGCTAGGTTCGCTCAAGATGCTCGACCTTCCTCTACTCGTGTGGTAAATGCAATCGAGATCTTCTCCATAATTAGATCTAGATCTGGACCACGAGGGGCCATCCTATCTTGCAGCCGGTGGCAATAGAGGAGGCTCTCAGAATGATGGCGAGTCGGCGGACCTGGCTCTGGACATTAGTAGAAGCACCTGCATTGTACTGGTCCTTGACTGTGTTGCAGTCTCAGGTCCTATTGCTTCTGTGGTAGCCAGGGCTCAAGATCGATCGTTGCAAAGATAGATCTGGTCCCTCCCGAGGTCACCAGGGCTTTTGGTCTCAGATCGTTCGTTGGTGAGGCTTCAACATCCGCAGCGCCTCAGAATGCGAGCAGATCTGATCAGAGACCTGCCTCGGGACAAGATTCCTTGGTTCTAGGTTTGGTCGCCTCGAGCAGAGCTTCCTTGATTGGTCTGCCCGAGGCCAACGACTCTTCTGCTTCCTCGATCGCCGTCGCCACCACAGCCAACACCTCCCTAACATTTCCAACTGCTACCTTTACCCTTTCAACATCATTCTCTGCATGTTAACCATCCGGTGGGCTTGGGCCGGGTTAAGTGTAATAAAAAAAAGAATTTTGATGCGAGCCTTGCTATATTTTTAGAGTATATATACAGTTCTTGCACGACCCTTCTCATAAGCCCAGCCAATCACCGTGCAAGTCCGGAGATTGGATTATACGACAAAATTTCATATCGCCCTGCTTCTACCAAGATGTTCAATAGCTTGATTCTAACCCAGATGTAGTTCTTCTCAGCCCAAAATCAGTTCACTTTGCCGCCGACTCCGCACCACCCGACCTGACTCAGATCTTCTTGACTCTGACTCACCTCCCTTTGCCATCGACTCAGCTTCCTTTGCCCCTGACTAAGCTTTCATTGTAATCTGTTATAGCTGGCACTGGCAGTTCTACAACTGGCCCTGGCCGAGGCATGGCTTTGCCAGAGGTGAATGCTTCTATATATTTGAGAACGACGATCGGTTCACCTTTGTTGTCGTCGTCTCTATTGTTTCACTGCCTCTACATCCTACGTGGAGTATGGAGAAGGTAGTTGAAGATGATGCTAACCCACCTCCCTCTGCCAAGACTAACCCCAAGAAGTTAGATATTTCACAGCTCTCTGAAAATATCCCTCTGTCCCTGTCGCTGGTAAGGGGTGCATCTGTTGCTCCTAAAGATCCCAAAGATATTCGCATCACAGTTATGGAAACAACCCCAGTTGTTCCTCATCCTCTTTAAGCCATTTCTCACAACGACTCGCATTACATAGAAGCTGATATGATCCCTCATATTGTGCAACAGAGTGCACGTTACATGTGTTCAAAAGGTTTTAAAACCACATATCATTTTTCTAGGAACAACGAGGAAGATTCTCCTTCCTACACTACTACTAGGCAGGTGCCTATGATTAGCCTGTCTGGCTCAGTATTCGTTCCTGACGTGGATTCCTTCGAACGGATTATAGAAGAGTAGATAATAGAGATCACTATTCCCTGTGGTATCACGTTGGGCAGCTCGGGAGCTGAAGTTGCGATAGTCTCAGGAAGATGGACCAGGATTGAGTAGCAGAGTGCAGCATTGCGAGGTGAGATGATTATTGTTTTCTTTGGTTTTACTTTGGACAAGTTATTCTTTGGAGTGTTATTTTGTTTGTTCATGTTAGTTGTATCTTGGAATGTTAAGGACCGGGATGTCCTTAAAAGCGAAGTCGTATCCATAATTTAATTTAATTGTATTACATTATACTCCTCCAAGAAACTAAGACTGCTTTTCCTTTACACTCTTCTTTTGGATCTATTGGAGGCTCTTTCATAATAGGATGGAGTCATCTGAACTCTCTTGGTGCATCGAGCAGACAATTATTTGGTGGAGGGATAACATCTTTGAGCGCTCTAGTGAGTTGGTGGCAGAATTTCTACTTTCAATTAGACTCACTTATCGCAAAACTGGTCAGGTCTTTGCTATTACATTGGTACATGAGCCATGTATTGACGAAAAAAGTGCAGACTTTTGGCAAAAATTTTGGGGTATCAGAGGCTAGCAGGCTGGTCCATGGTTGATTGGAGGAGATTTTAATGTAGCCAAATATTTTGGTGAGAGCACTTAGCCTAAAATTCATATTCCGGGAAATGCTAGGATTCAACGATCTTATCCGATCTCTTTGCCTCATCGAGCCTCCATTAACTGGTCGTTCTTATACACGGACAAGCGATTGATAGCCACCAACTTCTAGAAAATTAGATAGATTTCTTTTTTTCCCTCGAATGGGAGGAGCAGTGCACCCATTCTCTACCCCACATTCTTTCTGACCATATCCAAATCTTGCTCGACCTGGGGAATTTTTCATGAGACCTTCAATCTTTAGATTTGAGAATATGTGGTTATCTCATGATCATTTTAACACTGAAGTGAGGCAATTTTGGTCTTCCCAAACCATCTCAAGGGGTGATCCTAGTGATAAACTGGTGTTAAAGCTCTGATCACTAAGATTCTTTCTCAAATCTTGGAGTAGGCAAATTTTTTTTCATGTGATCTCTAGTAAGCGACAACTATTATCATCCATCCAAATCTTCCTATCTATTAGTGATACTCGACTGCTTACTCTGATGGAGAGAAATCATCTCTCTCATCCAACGAGGCAATTAGAGCAAATTCAAACTTCTGAGGAAACCATGTGGGCACAAAGAGCAAGGATCAAGTAGCTAAAGGAAGGCGATAATAGCACCAAATTCTTTCACCACCCAACTACTCGAAGAAGAAGCAAGAATCATATTTAATTGTTGGAATTAGATGGGGAGGAAGTATCCAATCAGGGTGTTATTTTCAGTGCTTTCCCCAACTTCTTTCATGGATTGATGGGAATGACAGCCCCCTCTCTTGATACAACAGTTAACTAGGAGAAATATTATCCAGTGGAGTCTTGAACACCCCTTGTTGACCTTTAAGAACCTTTTACTGATGAGGAAATCAGAAGAGCAGTGTTCTCAGTGGGCACCGACAAAGCACCTGATCCTAATGGATTCAGTATGAGAATATACCGGCATTTTTGGCCGATTCTCCCGCATGACTTTATTGATACCTTTCAAGTTTTTTATGACAGAAATATTGATCTTACCCAAGTTAATAGAGCCTATATTGCATTGGTCCTAAGATGGCAGGGGCCAGACCTATCAAAGATTTCAGGCCAATCAGTTTGATAAATGGCATACTTAAAACCATTTTCAAGGTTCTTGCTGGCATGCTCAAGAAGAAAATCAATAGCACCCCTTCCAATCTGCCTTCATTCACGACCGGTCAATTCTGAATAGTGTGGCTGCAACCCAAGAAATCATTTCAGCATGTACCAAATATATTTATGATTTTAGACTCAGACAGCCTATAGATCTTATTCCTATGTCCGATCATATTAGAGTATCAAATTCTGCATCATTATTTACATCACATGTGCATGACTTACATAAGAAAGTTATGGATAAATTGTTCAAAATAACGCCAAGTACAAGTTACGAGCTGACGTTAGAAAAAGACTTATAACATTTAATGTTGGTGATTATATGAAGGTACGGATTCGTCCACCACGATTTCCAGTAGGAACTGTTAAGAAACTACATGTTCGTAGCAATGGTCCATTTCAGATTTTAAAGAAGCTAAATGACAATGTTTATGTTATCGATCTTCCTCAAAATTTTTGGTATCAGTTCTACTTTCAAATTGTTCAAAATAACCCATTAGATGATGAGCCATCCCTTGAGCTTATTTATGAAAGAAATTTCCTTCCACCACTTTCAAATATATTACCTAATACAGTAGATCAGATTGATAAAATCGTGGATGATGAAATTATTACCACCAAAGATGGCGGGACTCGTAAGTATTTGGTTCGATGGAAAGAAAAATCACCAACAAATGATTCGTGGATAGATGTGAGTTGCAAAAGGTTGATCCTGACATATTGGAGAAGTATGAGAGTTCTTCCTCAAATTCAACAGAGTCGAGTTCTTTCCAACCCAGGAAAATGATGCGGACATCGTGAAGCCAAAGCCCAATTCAAATCCCAATTCAAAAGCATGAAAAGTGTACCAAAGGAAGCCCAAGAATTCTATGGCAATTTGATTTTAGAAGGAGTTATAAAATCAGAATATTATTAGGAGTTCTAGTTTCTATTTCTTGTATTTTTATTTTTGGTAATATGATTTGTAGTAGGATTATTACTTTTTTTTTATGTATTTTTTTTAGACTTTTGATTTCTTTTAGGAGTAGGATTATGTAATCTAAATAGAAGTAGGAGATACAATTTTGTAGCCTATATAAAGGCCCGATGTATTTACTTTTTCAATAAATAATCGATGAAAGTTTTTCTTCACTCTCAAATTGAGTTTAATTATTGGATTTCTCGATCCTAAATTCCGTTAGTAGTTGGATACCCTAATCAGACTAAATTAGTAATGAGATGTTCTAATTGATTTATCTGTTTCTATTCTCTCTCTATCTCCTATTCAAATTTTTTCTCTCAAATAAATCTCTGTTGAATACTCCATCATCGAATCCCTCTCTCTTATCACGCATCCAGCAAGTTCAGTCTTGTCTGCATAAGCACTTCGACTCCTTGATGATACTGTTTTCGTCGACTGTATCTGTTCTTATCTTCATGAGTTTAGAGATCAACCAACAATCAATAAGCAAGCTAAGATCAAATTTATAATCATCTTAGATATTTTTCTTATTACATTAACTCTTTAATTATAAGTCTAGATATACATCATCCAGTGTATTATCTATTCTGATCTTCCGTCTACATAAAAAGTGAGCAAGTGATTTTGTTTCCCCATTATGATTGCTTGTCTTCTTTATTGCGTATAGAACTTGATTTTCTACATAAACAAAAGTTTCTAATTAGTTCTTTAAATATTGAAATTAATAAACACTTGCATGATCAACACAACATAACCTAATATTATCTATTTTAATTCAATTCCTACCGATGATCTTTCTTATTGGTGAAGCGTATCTTTAAGTTAATTTATCTGTTACTTCCGTCCCATACACGTTTTACATCAGATTAATGCCTTATACTATTTTTCTGTTATGTTTAATATCTCATACTATTTTTTTCTCAAGTTTAATACTTTAATCTTTTCTTCATGTTACTTTGAAAATACTAAAAGTCATCAAATTACCCTAGTAGCTGCTTCTTCTTCCCATGTCACAAATAAGCATTAGAGAAAATTAGTGGAGGCACTTATGAAAGTGTTGAAGGCCCACGTGAAAGAAGAGATGATGCTAGTTATGCGAGTGGACAAGGTGGTGATTTGGGGGGGGGGGGGGGGGGGGGAGTGATGGTAACGGTAAAAAGAGAAAAAATGGGTTCAAATAGATTCAATTAAGTTTTAAGATTTTAGAGGTGTTTGGGATTATTATGTTATTTAAGAAGGGATAGGAAATGGGTCATGATTATGTAGAAAGTTAAAAAAGAGGAGGTGAAAGTGTTAATGAAAATGGGAGACAATATAAGTTCATTTTTTTTTTTTTAGATCAAGCTTTTTCAAAAGAGAAAATAAAGAAGTTGATAAGAAAAATAAAAAATAGTAGAATGGTAGTGGTAAAGAAGGAGAAAGTGGTGTGGAGAGGAAGGAGAAAAACAAGTTAGTTTTACTTGATTAGGGTTAGGGTTTGATAAAAAGAAAATGAAGTTGGAAGATGAAAAAGAGGACTAAAAGATCATTGAATTTCAGTTGAAGGGCAAAAATGTCGAATTATTCTACAGAGTATTAATCTATGAATTAAAAAAAATCTAGGGGATTTAAACCGAAGAAAAAAATAGTACATGTATTAAACTTTAATATAAGAAAAACATTGAGATATTTTACATATAAAGAGCCTACAAGAAATCAACAAATTCATTCTTTATTCATTATTATAAAGGAAATCAACAAATCCATCCCTTATTCATACATTAATCCTCTCTTTCTCTGCGAGTAATAACTAATAGGTTAACCAACTCTCACATCGAATGCACAAAACAAAATACGGAGATTTAAGACATGCCTATTGATCGACCTAATGAATCGTGTCTCTTTTCATCGAAACGACCAATAATTCATCACTCTGCTGCTCACACATCCTCTGCGTGTACATACCAGCGATTCAAAGACCAGACAGAACACCCGTCATGCTCTCTCGCGGCCGATACATGGCTTCAAGGGGGAGGGCCTTGGGCAGAGTGAGCCCTGAGCCCTCACTCATATCGACCAGCTCTTCACCAGTCCTCTTCCATTCGAAGCACTGTATCAGAGTCCCTATCTCCAAGCCCACCACGCGCCGTGCGAGTCCTTCGCCGGGGCACTTCCTCCTCCCCATTCCGAACGGGAGCAACTTGTGCTCTCCCCCCTTTGCATCTTCGAACCTCTCGGGCACGAACCTCTCGGGCTCGTCCCAGGTGTTCGGATCCCTGTGGATTGAGTAGGC
Organism: Agave tequilana; assembly: GCA_038442645.1. NCBI lineage: Eukaryota > Viridiplantae > Streptophyta > Magnoliopsida > Asparagales > Asparagaceae > Agave > Agave tequilana. Next base: position 118,175 of record JAVJIF010014615.1, on the reverse strand, counting down.
ATTGACAAGAAGCATTGTTCCACGAGGGATGTCATATCCTCCCACCACGCATTCTTCCGACGATTCATGAGGGACGAGGAGTGGACCTGCAGGGTACAGTCGAAGTGTCTCTGTGATGACACACTGGAGGTATGGGAGATTGGGGAGGTCTGATTCTTGCAGAAATCGCCCGTTTCCTATGAGTTCGTCGATCTCGGCTTGGGCTTTCTTGAGCTTGTCTGGGTTATTGAGCAAGAGGGACATGGCCCATTCAATCGTGTCTGATGAAGTGTCTGTGCCTGCTGACAATATCGACTGCATATTCAAATTTTGCGAGTAGAATTAGTCTCAGTAATGTCAAATTTCTTGTTTTAGTTAAGAGTTATAGAGAAGAAAAAGTTATGGTTTTAGCACTCACTATGATGAGTGATTTGATGATCTGATCGGTGTAGTATTCTGGATCCGTCTTCTGCAAGGAGAGCACGACGCCGATCATCGTCTTCTCTTCCTTAATGTCGCCGTCCTGATTATCTCTTCTTCCTCCTCTGAGCTCATCAATCAAGCCTTGCAAGAACTCATCCCAGTACTTGGCTATTCTCGCTCTCTTCTTCGATCCTTGCAAGTCCATCCACCTCAACACCGGCAAGAAATTCCCGATATTCGACATTCCGGCCATCCTGAACGTCTCTTCCACCGACTCTTGAAACTTGGCCACCTCCTCCGAGCTCGCCGTGTGGTCTCCGTCATAGCTCTTCCCTGCGATCATCTTCATCATATTGCTCATCGCAAACTCAAACAGCCTCGACTTCAGCTCCACCTTTGCGAATCCTTGTGTTGTCGTCGACTCTCCGAAGAGCCTTCTGACCATGGCGCGGACTTCCGCAGACCGCACGTCGTTGAAGGAGTTGAGGCGGTGAGAGGAGAGGACCTCGACGGTGGCGATGCGGCGGATGTTGCGCCAGTGGGGCCCGTAGTTGGCGGCGCCGATGGTGGTGTAGTCGTAGGAGAGTTGTTTGGACGAGGGAAAGTGGACGCGGTTGGCGAAGGCGATGTCGTTCTTGGTGAAGCATTCTTCGGCGAGGGAGGAGGAGGAGACGACGAGGACGGGGCGGGAACCGAAGCGGAGGAGGAGGATGCCGTTGGGGGCGTGGCGGAAGGAGAGGCCGGCGAGGGCGTGGTGGAGGGGTTTCTTGATGAGGTGGAGGTGGCCGATTATTGGGAGGGATGGAGGGCTTGGTGGGTACTTCTTGATTTTGGTTTTGTTATGAGAGAAGGAGAAGAGAAGCTTTGTTAAGAGGACAGAGAGAGCAACATAGAAGATGATAGAGAGAGAGCCGTAGTCCATTGTGGAATATTGAGGACAGTGTATGTGTGTATGGATCTGAGATGGGCTCCGACGCTGCGACTCTCTCTCCTATATATAGATAAATGAAGGGGTGATGGAGTAAGACGTCAAAGTTGACCAAATGAAACGAGAACATTGGCAAACTTTAATCGCCGTGTGAAATGTGTTGGTCATTTTCCACTTATAATGAAGAGACGGGCCGATCTGGGAATTGAGCATTTGAGCTGTACGTTTTGGAGTCGACATGGGCGGTGAGGAGCTCTGTTGTTGATAGTTGATGCTTCTTGTTTTTGTCGGTGAAGGAGAGAAGAAGCTTTGTTGAGAGAGGAGAGAGACGGCAATGTAGGAGATGTCCATTTTGTTGTGTGTGTGTGTGGAATTAACAATGGCTACACCCTGGCAGATCCTAAAGGTACAAGCAACCAACCAAGAATTCTATTAAAACATGTGAAACCCTTGCGAGTTTGAAACTATTCGCATTTTCGAAGGATTAATTTCCAACGTCTGAGAGAACGTTGAAGGTAACTAGTTATTGCACACTTCAGGATATTATCACACTACTGTGGTCTATAATTTTTATCAGGTTTTGACTGGAACCAGTGCGCGCTGGGCCCTGGTGGTCTTGATTCTAGACGAAATCCAGCGTATAGGCACTTCGGTGAAACAGCAAGGAAATGGCACCTTATGCTTCTAGAAATAAACTACTGAAAACCTGAACTAATGGAAGAACAAAAATAGGCAATCAGAAATGTTTGTGTTAAATTTGTTCAACAATGCATGTTCTGTTTCTTAAAACTTTGATTTTACTGAATATTTTCTATTTTTTTTGGCTGGTTGGCGCAAAAATGCATTTTTGTAACAAAGAAAGAGGGATAAAAGAGGGAAATGGGTTTTGGGAATCTAATTCGGATCAGACTTTCAAAAACTTTTTGAAGAATGAGATTGCAAGTCAATAGGAAATAATTAGTTTAATCTTTATGGGGATCTTACTCTTATGATCAGATCATGACAATTAACTTATCTCTAAATTGCCAGTGAGACATGGTTCAATGGTAAAAGGTGGGAACGAGTTGTAAGGAGTCACAGGTTTAAGTCTCGGCTATGATTGTTAGAATTTTGCCTTGTTTTCAAGAGGAGATGATGCTCTAGGAAAATCTAATTTAGTTGGAGAAGATGATAGTTTGAAGCAGAAGAAGCATATCAAGTTAAAACAGTTTCCTTTTCAGGCGATTAGGAGTTTTCTTATTTTGATAGGATACGAATTAGAATAAATTCCTATTCAATATATGTTTGTTTTTAAAGATTAAAGGGTTTATAATATTTTTAGATTAAGGAGATCAATTTCTAAAAAAATTGATCAAGATTCTTCAACTATCCAAAGGCCAAATCGTCTCATAAGTCAAATAAGAGTTGTATAGTAAAATCCTATAAATAAAGGTTGTAACCAAGCATTGTAATTGCCTCAAGCAAGCTGATCTCAAGGAGAAAAAGGTAGAGAATACCAAAAAGATCAGAAGGAAGCCAAGTAAAGATAGGAGCAAGATGAAGATGCATAGAAATAAGTTAATACTCTTGTAATCTAAGGCATAAATTCAAGAGAAAGGTGAATACTCTTGTTGCATTAAGAGGAAGATTAGATCTCTTTGTACCAAGTTATTAATAAATTTCTCTCAAGTTTCTCCTCGTGGACATAGGCCAAGTTTGTACCGAACGATGTTAAATCCTCTTGTGCTTTCTTTTTTTACTCTTTTATCTAGGTATTGCTAATTTGCTTTACAATAGTTTGCTTTTGCAAGTATTGATTATACTACCAAGTTCCACAAACGTCGATCTTGGGAATAACAATTGATATCGTAGAATATCAATTTTGTCACAACAATTGGTATCAGAGCTAAAGGTTGATGAAGGGCGATATGTCAAAGATAGGAAGTTCTACGATAAATTTCGAGGTCGAGAAGTTCAATGGCAAAGGAATCCTCGGCTTATGGCAAAAGAGGGTGAAAACGTTACTGGTGCAACAGGGTCTTCACAAGACCTTACAAAGTAAATCAGCAAAATCTGCAGGTAAATCAAATGAGGATTGGGAGGAGATGCATATAAAGGCGGCAAGTATGATCCAACTATGTCTTGCAGATGAGGTGATATACAACGTAATGGACGATGAAATGACTACAAGATTGTGATCAAGGTTAGAGACATTGTATATGACGAAAAGCCTCTCTAATAAGCTGTATCTCAAGAAACAACTATTAGGCCACGCATGAACGAAGGGACATCGGTGTTAGAGCATCTAAACTTCTTAAATAAGATCATCAGCGAGCTTCTAACTGTTGATATCAAGACCGACGAGGAGGATATGGCGTTGATACTTCTTAGTTTGCTTCTAGAGTCATATGATCACATCGTCACTGCCATACTCTACGATAAGGAAACTCTCATCTTGGAGGAGGTCACGTCAACTCTCTTATTTAATGAGATTAGAAAAAGATCAAATCAAGAGGAGCATACAGGATCGAGTTTGGTGGTCACGGGAAGAAAAGAAAGAGGAGAAGGAAAGAAAGATCCGGGCTCGTCAAAGGCATGTCACTTTTGTCACAGGGAAGGTCATTAGAAGAATGACTATAAGCATCGACAAGAGTAGTTGACACTGTGGAGGCAGGCGTAGCATTGAGCGGTTTAAAGGAAACTGAAGTATTAATGATTTTCAATGAAGATAATACTTCTCAAAGTAAAGGTTGGATATTTGATTCAGCTAGTACGGTTCATGTATGTTCCCAAAAAGAGCTGTTCAACTCCTTAGTTGCAAAGGAGGAAGGGATTGTCAAGATAGTGGATGGCTCGGCTTGCGAGGTCATTCACACTGGGACAGTCAAGATTACAGAAAAAGATGGGACGGTGCATACTTTGTGTAACGCCCCGATCCCAAGGATACGGAGACGTTATGGCGACGTACATACGCGAGGTGAAAACACACTCACGAGTACGTTAAGCCTCAGTACAGGATATAACTTCCACATATACACATGAGTTCCAGCATGAAATAAGTACAAAAATACCTGCAGAAGAGGTTAGCGATCATAACAGATATGAAAAAGAGAGACAAATAAGAGAACATAAATAAATTACTAAGATACCTATGAATAGTCCCGATGAGGAATCTCCTATGTGACTCCAAGGCACTCTCTGAAGCTATGGTGACTCGGATCTCCAACCTGGGCACGCAAACCCAGGGTCGTCAGAAAGCGACCTAGTGAGTGGTAAAATGAAGGAGGCAGTAATATGTACTATAGTCATACAAGCACGATACTAAGATATAATCATGATGTGATACTAGTGATACCATATAATAAGCATATAGTAAGAAGTAGAAATATATAAGCATGTCATCTTTTAATACCGTCCCTACCTAGCCGGTTATCATCGGGTCTTGTTATAGTCATATCCAGTGTTATATAATAAATTATGTTGTCTAGTGATGACGTAATGAACATGATAGTGTGACGTGATAGAAGTGAACATGTAGATGTGCGTATGCAAGAAACCCATAATACGATGTTGTGCATAGACAGGAATGAATACAGGAAACATAATATATGCAATGCAACATGAACATGAGTAGGATGCCACCACAGAAAGTATAACATGTACCAGATATAGTAACAAAATATACATGAAACAGGATAACAGATAAAATCAGGGACAGTCACTAGATAGCATACATGTATCAGGTAAGTCATATCTTTTATACAATAGTAGAAATCAGTACCACCCGGTATTTTAATCACTCTCTTCCAGTGTCCCATACCACTGGCAGTTCCTACTGGAGCCCGCACTCCAGTCGAACCCATCCGGATATGGCCTACGGGTACCATTATCCAAACGAGAGAGTAACCAAATAACAAGTGTTCCCGATGTCACTATTGTGTATACTGTTTTATTATGTTAATTGGAAACCCATGATTGAGGAGTTCTTATCGGGTGGGTGTATCCCGTACATACCCGGGACAATGGCCTTATCAGATCCCTAGCTGCTGAGACCAGGGCCAGCCCGCTAGAGCTATAACATGTAACGGGAATCTCAATGAGCTAAAACAATAACGGGATGCTCATGAGTAACAGATGGTAGCCAGTACTACCCCGTCCCCTGCAGTGGGACGAACAAGGGATCCAGACATCTACCCGATATGATCTAATCAACCGTCAAGTCTCCCCCATACCTAAGTTAGCTTTATGATCTGATATGTCAAGTATACCATGTAACAAGAACAAATACAGTACCTGATACGGGTAACATGATAACTGGACCTGAGTTCTGTTGATAGCATAGAATAATATAACGGGAACAATATAACGGGAACAATAGATGTGGGGTTCCACATATCGCATATCAACAGCTCTCATGTCCAGTATCGGTTATATCCATATCAGTAACAGGAAACAATCATATAACATGAATACGGTAAACATGTAATATGCACGGTGATCCATATGACAAGAATAAAGAAACCATACATGCATGTGTAACAGTGATGTGTCGAGAATCCATGTGATGATGATAACAATCAATAATATGGCATGCGGTAGTTCGTGCATTGGTATATCCGTGTACGTATGAAACATACATGTGTAGCAATAATCCGTATAACACATCGGTGTCATGATAATAACAATAATATGAAATGTTATCCGTGTACTAGTGGAACATAGATGTGTAGCCATAAGTTTGCAGAGCACTAATCCATGTAATACCAATGGTCCGTGTATCATGTAATACCATGTCCTGTGACTTACCGTAACGGTGTCCAGCATACATGTCTGTGGGACGGTGATACTAGTACATGACATATCAGTGTCGCGTATCCATGGAACAGTGGTCATGAATATGAAATGATAGTGTCCTGTATCGTGTATCAGAGGTTGATGTGCAATCACTGGTCGAGTGTAGTGGTGGGTCTGTAATGGTGACTGTATCATAGTGAACGTATACATGTAGCAGTACCGAAGTGACAATGGCAAGTGATGTGAGTAAGGTACCTAAATCACGTAACATAGATAGACTCATCTCTTACGTATATGTTATAGATGTCTCTATCATGAAGTGTCGCTTAAGTACCATGTAGCGTGTTTTATCCATATTTACGATTTATGAGCTAAAGTAGTCACCCAAGCTAACATGAATAAATATAATTTACAAAATGAAAACACTTACAAACTAGCCATAGGATGGTAGCTCTCTTCCCCACGATCGCAACGGATCCAGAATCGCCCGAATCGGAGTCCGGATGCTCAGATATCGCCCAAACACTAAATCATAACAAATAGGGTTAAATATGTAAATAAAATATTAAATGCAAATACTGAAATGTACAGGGGGTTTTTTGTAAATATACCTTTATTGGGTTTGGATGCGGGTTTGGGCTCATAACGGGTCGGGTCCAGATCCACAACCCAAACCTGTAACTTAAGTTAAATGGGTAACGGGTTATAGGGTAGCGGGTAGTGGCTAAATGGGTGTAACCCTTAACCCATAATGGGTTAATGGGTTTGGGTTCTAACCCAAACCCACAAAGGGGATAAAGGAGGAGGAGCAGCAGCTTCTAGCTGCTGCTTGGCTCGGGTGCGAGCCGGCCGGCCAGCACAGCCGCCGGCCAGCACAGCCGGCCGGCGGCGGCGGCCGGCCTGCCGGCGGCGATCCCGGCCGCCGGCGGCGGTCCGGGCTCCGGCCTCAAGTGTGTGAGAGAGAGAGAGAGGGTGAGGTAGAGAGAGGGAAAAGAGAAAAACAGGGAAAAGAAAAGGAAAGAAAAGAAAAGAAGAAGAAGAAGAAGAAAAGGGAGAAGAAGTGGGGTGGTGGCTTGGCTGGTGGCGCGGTGGCGGCCTGGGTCGCGGCCGTCGGCGGTGGCGCCGGCCGGGGGCGCGGCGGCGCCGGCCGCGCTTGGCTTGGTTGCGGGCCAGGGGAGCAGCCCTCCCCTGTTTTGGGTCGCCCAGAGAGAGAGAGGTTAGCGAGAGAGAGAGTTTGAGAGAGAGTTAGAAAGAGGGGGTTCTGAGAAAGAGAGAGAGAGAGAGTTAGGGGGGGAGAGAGAGGATTTAAAGTGATGGAATGGCGGTGGGTTATGAGGCGGTGGGGGTTCTTCCAGACAAAGGAAGAAGAGGAAGGGAAAAGAAGAGAAAAGAAAAAGATCAAAAAAATTAATATTTTAATATTATAATATTGACCCAATATTCGACCAGCTCCGAACGGTGCCCAAAAATTACAAAAAATAGAGAATATTATCCTGAGACGTAATATGAAAACGGTTTGAAGAAATTCTATCCAGTGTGCAAATTAAAAATCCCAGAGTGTCTCGCCGATACGGGCGACACCGGTTTGGCCGGATTTTCGATAAATTCAGAAAAATGCCCAAAAATATTCTAATGTAGATAATATGATTCTAAGACATATGGTGAAAGCGGATTCTCAAAATATAACTCTAATTATGAATTAAAAATCGTAAAGCCGATTATCGGTATCGGTCGACACCGACTACGGAGATTTTCCAAAATAATCCAGAAAAATTCCAGAAATTCCTGAAAATTTAAAATATTAGAAATGATTTTTGAAACTGAAATCAGCTCAATCGGACTACCACAGAGGTCAAATCAATTTTATACGCTGTATCGCGTACTGATACTGTGATACGTACAGCAGGGAGCAAGGTGTTACACATTGGAGGCGGTCTAGTATGTCCCCGAGACACGCTATAATCTAATATCCATAAGGGTGCTTGACGAAGAAGGATGTCAGATCCAACTGCAACAAGACATCGTCACAGTTAACTAAGGTGACAGGGTAATCCTGAAAGGAGAGAAGTGTTGAGGGTTATACAAGCTGAAGGAAGGAAACTCAATTCGAGGTGGAGTTTCAAGAATAAGCTTGAACGAGAGTTCATCGCGAGGTGGAATTTCAAGGAAGACTGCGACGGAACGTGAACCAGGTCAAAGTGTTGCAGGACGGAGAAATAGTGCATTCGGGTAAAGCCAGAGATGGCCGAAGCCATGGTGCTAAATCAGTCAAAGGCCCTGAGGAGAGGGGGCAAGATTACAGACTTCACGACACGGATACAACCAAGGAAAGAATCAAGGTATTAATCTGAAATTTCAAGTTATTTTAATAAAGACTTGAAAAGGAAGTCAAGGTGAAGATTGTTAGGATTTGGCCTTGTTTTCAATAGGAGATGATGGTTCGAGAAAATCCAATTGAGTTGGAGAAGACGATGGCTTGAAGCAGAAGAAGCAAATCAAGATGAAACCGTTTTCTTTTTAGGCGATTGTGAGTTTTTCTTATTCTAATAGGATATGAATTGGATTAAATTTCTATTCAATAAAAATTTGTTTCTAAAGATTAAAGGGTCTAGAGTCTTTCTAGATGAAGGAGATCAATTTCTAAAAAGATTGATCAAGATTCTTCAACCATCAAAAAGTCAAGATCATCTCATAGTCCAAATAGGAGTTGTATTATAAAATCATATAAATAAATATTATAACCGAGCATTGTAATTGTCTCAAGCAAGCTGATCTCAAGAAGAAAAGGTGGAGAACACTAAGGAGATTAGAAGAAACCAAGCAAAGAGAGGAGCAAGATGAATGTGCATAGAAATAAGGTAATACTCTTTTAGTCTAATGCATAGATTCAAGGGAAAGATGAATACTCTTATTGCATCAAGAGAAAAATTAGATCTTTTTGTGCCAAGTTATTAATTTAATATCTATTACCAAAAAATTTTAACTAAATAGTAATTAATTTTTAATTAATAATTGTACGTTATTAGAAAATATTTACTAGTTATTTTATTATTCTTTATGAAAATTTTAAAGTATTCTCGTGATAAATATAATTAATGAGTAAAAGAAGTTAGCAACAATATTAACGCAATTTTAGCCTACATAGAGTATTTATAAAATAAAATTATAAATAGTTCATGTCAACAATAGTAATAATTATAATTAAACACTGATTTTGTGTCCAAATTTATTTTATTTTCAACTATTGTAAAATTTCTTATTGGGTATTCTGATACACCCCCTATGTAAACCATAATTAGAAGAAAAAAAAAACTTAGCTTCATAATTTTGTTCACTTCAACCACTTCTTTTTTTTTAAACTAATCATGTGCGCCCACGTGTCAAGCGTAGAAACGCTCTTCAGTGGCGAAAAATGCTAATGCCCCCACATTAATCACTTTCAAAAGCGGCCCGCGAAAATACTGACTGCTGGTATATATAGGGTTGCGACCATGATCAGAGTCCTCACAAAAAAATTCTATTTCTGAGAACTGCGATCATGATCGTAGTCCTCTTTATTAGTATATGTTCTTGAGTTTTTATAGGACTGCGATCATGATCACAATTCTCTTTACTAGTATATGTTTTTGAGTTTTATATAAGAGTGCGATCATGATTATTGTCCTCTTTATTAGGACTGTGACCAGAATCGCAGTACCTCACAAAAATGTCTTATATTTTTGTCTATATAGGGACTGCGACAATGATCACATTCCTCACAAAAATATAATTTTCTCAGCTTATATTGGGACTGTGACAATGATTGCAGTCATCGCAAAATGCACAAACTTTTAATTAATAAAAGGACTGCGAACTCGTAGTCCTCACAGAGAACTGCGATCATGAGTCACAGTTCTCTTATCAGCATTTCCATCATTAGCAGACCCTTAGTTCACTTACATCGATTCATCCTTACTATTTTTCATATCTAAATACCATATCGATCAAAAAACACAACAGATCTTATCGTAAGCACGAACAAAAGAGACATGCAAAAGGTCAATCGCAAACAAATTTGGTCCGGGCGGCCTCTTGAGACCACCGGGAGGGGGCTTCTCGTCTCCTTCCAACCCTCACGATGACCTGACCGCGCAAGTCGCTCAACAAATTACTCTGCGTCAGGGTAAAGATTGATGGAAAGCAACACCAGGAGTGATAGGGAAGGGTAAAAGAAAAATAAGAATATATAAAAAAGTAGTGATAGTGAGAAATCAGTTTATGCTGACGTGGATGAGGCTATAACGAACAAAATAATGAAGATGAGTATTTTTCTGTTTATGAAGCAAAGTAAGTGGTTGTGACAAAATTTTCTTCTTATTTTAGTATATAATGTTATTTTACTATGAAAAATATATAATATTTCAATATTATCTAATAATAACTAATAACCAATAAGAGTTACTTTAAAAAAAATATTAATGTTATTCCAATAATCAATGTTAGATTAGCATTTAATAAGATCAAATAATGAATAATATGCAAGTGTCACATAGTAAAATGATAAGACCTCTTTACAACAAGAGGTATGGGGTTTAAATCCCACTTGCAGTAAGTAATGAACTATATTCTCAAAATAAATAAATAAATAAATAAAATAATGAATAATATCGTACTATAAAAACTCCTTTAATTTTCCTAATTATTAGTCTAAACTGTTCTACGAAAAATACAAATCTTAGTTCAAGTCCTAGTAAATCCAACTAAAAAGTTCAAGTGCTAGTCCAAGTGCTAATAAGTCAAAATAAAAGTTCAAGGTTTAATCCGAGTCCTAGGAATTGAACTAAAATGTCCATGGCTCAATCCAAGTCTCAGTTCGAGTCTGAGTCTAACCAGAGAAGTTCGAAACCAGTGAGTGTTATAACACTAATGATAAATGTCTATATGATAATTATTGTTAATATTTTCACATGTCTTTAGATCAACAATCAACTGCCAAACAACGACCTTCATTTAATCTATTTACTTCTCCTCGCATATATTGAAAAGCGAAGACTTCAACGAATTCTAAATCCAAGAAACGGGTTTAGGGCTCCCTTGTAGCAATATTTTCTTATCTTCATATTTTAACGCAACATCATCAAATGGGATTGTTTTCTCACAAAATCCATGAGAAGTTGATGTAAACAAAATCGTCATTATGTTAGTTTAAGCTTTCGCATGCGTATTGATGACGGAGAGGAGGTCACAACTGTTTCATTTCTAGTTTCTAATTTCTAATTTATTTAACTCTGATTACGTGATTCTCGATTAAATCTTTCGTATTTATTCTAAAGTTGAAAAAAAAATATTGCAAGTGTCATTGTAACACAACGATCGAGATCTGAATTCAAATCCCGTTTGCACAATACATCAAGTTTCTATTTACAAAAATACAGAAAAATAATGAGTAGGGCAGCTTGACCTTAGCCCTGTTTAGGGTTTCCATCACAATCAAGATTGCAAGCTAGCTGACGTTCATGGTTTCTTTCCTTTTTTTTTTTTTTCAGGTAAATTGATAATTCATAGTTTACTTGCTCATGATACGTGCGAGAGTTGGCTTGGATAGAAAATTGAGTGCAACGCAAGCGCTTACCTCTACATTGGCTGATACCAAACACACGTGCAAACACCACCACCACGTGTACCCCGTTTGGCCTTCAACAGGTAAGCACGTGCGGGTATGACGTTTGCAGAGTCGCAGCCGGGGCGAATATAAAATATCTTCACGTTTTTGTATTTATTTGTGACTAACTTTTTAGCACGTGTCCATTTCATGTAAAAAATATATATTCAAATCATCTCATCGAATCAGTTGAGAATGGTTCTCATTTTCTAAAATAGCATATTAAATTTTTGTACACATGTGTGAAATCACTTTGGGGGGTGTGAATAGGTGATATAGCTAATCTATAAACTAAATGCGAAAGCTAAAAACAATTTGCAACACACTTAGTACAACACACAAGTGTAGCCGAATTCCCCGTGAAGGGCTCTGGACTAACTCCTCTTGATTCCCCTAGATATGGGTTGAGGTGCTATATGAAGCTCTTGTGGTTAAGTACAAGTGAGGTTCACACAAGCATGCCAAGCATATAAAGATGAACAATATGAAATAATGTAAGGCACAAATGCAAGCAATAAGATATGAATGAATGAATGATGCTTTGCACAAATAAAAAGAGAGTTAGAGAGACAATGGATCAAACACAAACACAAAGATATGTTACGAGGTTCGAGCTCCTAGCTCTACGTCCCCGCCTTCACCGAGAAGGATTTCCAATCCACTAAAAGAGTACCGAACTTCTCTCTCAACCTTACAATGCCACCGAGGCAATACAACCACAATCCACCTCTACCGAAGAGGGATAAGGCCCGTAGCCAACAACAAACACAATCACCTCTACCGAAGAGGGATCCAAAACAATACCACTCCGATCAACCTCTACCAAAGAGGGATACAACAAAATAAGGAGGGTTTACAACTTAGAGGTTTCCACAACCTCAAACAATCTCTTTTCCCACAAACAAATGATCCTAAAAGAATAGGATAGAAGATATAGCTCAAGTGTGAAAATCAAGGTATTTTTGGAAATCAAGTAACAAAGAAAAACTACTTTGGAAATCTCTTGTAGATGATAGAAATGAAAATCTAAAACAATATCCCAAAAACCTAGTTTTCTTTGATTTTCCAAAACCCTTGAAAAACAATAAAGATGAATTCTTTAAGCTTTAAAACTCTTTTGGAAACAGTATAAAACACTTGGGAAACTGAAATTTTTCTCTTGTAAAAATCTTAGCCAAAATCCCAAAGAAATGGGGTTTATATAGGCCAAACAGAAAACTAGCCGTTAGGCTGATCTGACAGCCTGACAGGCTTGCGGTCGACCGGCCGGTCGACCGCCAACGGTCATAAAAATGACCGTTGGGCAAACCGGTCGACCGCCCGGTCGGCCGCCCGGTCGGCCGAGAGCAAGGCTCTCTGGTCCGGTCGACCGGCCCATTGCCTGGCCAGACGTGCACAGACTTGTGCACGTCGGTCGACCGACCGGTCGACCGGCTCTGGCTTACGGTCGACCGGGCCGGTCGACCGCCAAAGCCTGGCAGCCAATTCTGGGTCAGAAACAGGGGTTAAAAATATTTTAATAAATCTTGTAAAATATATAAAAATTCTGAAAAATAGTTTTATCATTTTGCATTGATATATAAACATGTGATAAAATTTCAACTCAAATATCAAGCAATTTGAACTATTTTTGTGTCTTATCATTTTTACCAAAAACCAAAACATGTATTTTATCAAACTTGGATTTATTCAATAGGAAATCTGATTTTTCCTAAAACATATTCAATTACAAAAACATGATATTTAAACATTACTAGGCATGTTGCATATGGACATAGGTCCAATATACATGAAACAAATATATCATAATTTTTGTCTTTAAATCCAAAAATATGTTTTGTTAAAAATACCAAAAAAAAAATACATGAATAGGTATGTCAAACTAAGTTTGTATAAGTCATGTAAGCATGTATGTATATTGAACACATTTAATATACATAAAAACCATTTAAACTTGTTTTGATCTAAACTATTCATGAAAAACCAAAATCCAAACATAAAACGTGTGTGTTGTGCACTTGAGCATATCAACTATACTAAGCTTTACAAATGGATCTAAACACACTAAACTAGGATACCTAAGTCTTCTTGACGATCTTCATCTTCAAGTCGACTCGGTCCAAACTCCGTGATCCAACGAGCAAGGCTATAAATGATCTTGACGCTCGGGCTCGGAATCACCAAGTGAAGGCTTCCAAACTCCTCTTTTTGAAGCAATCACCAACTAATATCTTGTTATATGATCTGAAACTAAAATCACAAGATTATTAGTAAACATAACTACATGAGTTAATCATCATCAAAACTAGAGAGGAAGGCCTCCGGGCCAACAATCTCCCCCTTTTTGATGATGACAAAACTCATGGAGTTATATATGCATGGATTAAAGTTAAGCTTCAAAGAAGCTCCCCCTTAACTCATGCATAAAGAAATAAACATAAATATGCAATGAATACGAAACATGAAACATGCATAGATATGCATAAACAATGAAAGGTTCTAAATACCAATGAAATTTTCAAAAACAAATAAACATGCTCTAGATATCAATTAAACTTAATATATGCAAAAACATAAGTATGCATATAAAAAGAAGAGTTTAAGTTTTATATGCATATTAAACTCAAATAATTATTTCCCCTTTTGTCAATCATCAACAAAGGGTAAAAACCAAAACAATAAATTTTTCTCCCCATTTTGTTCGAAACAAAGAATCAACAAAGGGTAAAAACCAAAACAATAAAACAATGTTCTCCTCCTTTTTGTCTAAAACAAAAATAAAGTCAATAAGGGGTGACTTTAAACATGATACCAATTAAAAAATATGTCAATGAAGTGCCTCTAGATATCAATAAAAAAATATAAAACAACATCTTGATACCAATTGAAATAATTGTTCATTTTAAACATATGATATCAATTGAAATTATTATTTTCTATCATAAAGTAAGGGAACAAAATACCAATTGAAAACTAAAATATGAGTTTTCTCCCCCTTTAAGAAAACCAACTAAAAACATGCATAAGCTTGTTTAAGGATACCAATTGAAAACTAATCAATTGAAACATGATATTCATTTAAACATACAAGCTTAAGCATAAACAAAATATATATATGTATGAAAAATTTAATACCAATCGAAATTTATACTATTGGAATTGAAAGTATACATACATACAAACATATATGAGTATACAAGAAAGGTCAAAATTGATACCAATTGAAAGAATCCAATGATACCAATTGAAACAACAATAATATCAAAGTATAACTCATATAACCTATCCTCCCATTCATGTTCAAGTTTAAAATGATTTTCGCTATAAAGCATACATGAGCATGATCGCCCATCCATCCGCCCGTAGAAGGTAGGAGTTTTCAAAATAGATTGAGAAAATAGTGTATGTTTGAAAACCACTACCATAATGAAGAATACGAACTAGTTTAAATGAAAAACTTGTTAATTAGTACGAAATCCTTCAAGTAAGAAATAAAACAAAATTATTTTTTTCATGAAACATGAAATCCACATGATAATCAACACTCTAAGCCAATTAAGCATAAATATGACTCATGAAAACAAAACATGAGTAAATAATAAAAGGTGAGTGTACAAGTAAAATGTGAAGATCATAATCATGAAATTTTTCAATAAGGCTCAATATTCCTTAGAACATGAAAATCATCAAAAATTATTTAATCTTCAAGGTATATGTATGTCTTATACAAACTAAAATATACATACATATCCAATCACAAAGAGTCCACAATAATATATGCATGAAGGCACGTGACTCAAAGGATGTATATGTATAAACAATAGTTTGGATAAAATGGACATATACATGAAGTTTAAACATAAACACAAAAACATGAATAATTAAATTTTCATTAAAACAAATTTCATTTCAGGTATATGTATGATTTGTCAACACAAGAAGTATACATACATATCCCCAAACACAATTGAGTTCATAAATAGAGATTTGCATGAAAAGCAAATGACTCAAAGGGTATACATGTATATCTTAAAGTTTGGTAAAATAAACATATACATGAAATGAAAACTCATACACATAAGACAAATCCAAAAATAGGAATACAAGTTTAAAATGCATGAATCATCAAAACTAGACTATACTAGTACATCTAATGGGTTCAAATAAGCATTCAAACTCAAACATATATAGATTTATTTGTGACCCACTATATGCACAAGTATATACCTAGTTTTAGTGAAAACTAACATCTAAACACATTCAAAACATGAAGCATCAAAAAACAAGACAAAAATCATCATGGTAAACAAAAATATGATTATTATGCAAATCCACATGTTATTAGAGCTATGATTAACATGATAGCTAAACAATGGTGAGAACACAAAAATATGATCCATATTAAATATGGGTGTCTCAAAGGCTATACATGCATGTCAAGGGTCTAATAAACATGGCATTTTCATAATAATCAATAGACAATAAAACATGCTATAAACAATGAACATGAAAAGCATGCAAATATAAATAAGGAGTAAGAGACCGTTATCAAAACCGATGAGGCAACTCTCCATGTCTCCAAAACAAGGTGGTCTTCCCACCAAACCTTCCCTTGAAAGTGATGCATCCAAATAGTTTCCTTTAAGCACGGAACGCATCCACTCCAAGGTACGGCTACTCTCACGTCATGTGAGAGCCCACACCTACATCATAAACAAGAGGGGTGGTTTTTGGTACCCACATTCTATTGGGTCCATGGGGGTTAGCACCATTCCTAACCCAAACAAACTTATTTGCTAAATTTACATCATGGATACGATCAAAGCAAAATTTAGCAAGGTGGCCCTTACGTCCACAATGTGTACATGTGTACACATGATCATACATGTGATGGGTGTGTCCGTGAGGAGCATGTGTATGCCGTGAGGGGTGTGCATGAATAGATGGAACTTGTTTCTTTCGAAACAAAGATTCCAAACGTGTATGACCCACTACACATTGGCTCAAAGAGGAGCCCAAACAATCAACACTCTTCTTAAGTATGGATATATCTTTTTCAATTAAAGAAGAGGTAGAACATGCAAGGGATGATCTAGGTGAAACTACCCTAGCATGGCAAACATGGGAATCAATCTCATTTTTCAAAGATTTATTTTTATTTAAACAAATTTCTAATTCTTTTGAAATAAAATCAATTTCTCTTTTCAAAGAATCATTTTCTCTTAAAACAAATTCAACTTTTGAAGACAAAACATCATTATTTTTCAAAACATTATCACAATTATTTTTATTTTTCAAAAAAATATTTTCTTTTAGTGCAAGATCAAGTTGAGATTTCAATGAATCCCTTTCATTAGAACTCTCCTCTTTCTCTTGCAAAACAATGTCAAGTCTAGAAATCAAAATTTTATTTTCATTGTTAAGGCCTAGACTTTTCTTTTTCAAAATCTTATATTTTTCAATCAATTTTTCACAAACAATTGAAAGTTCTTCATTCAAGGCATGTGCATCAACAAATTCATCACATGAAAAACTAGAATCAAAACTATCTAGTTGAGATTCTGATTGTACCTCAAGGGAGTCATTCCCTTGGACCGTATAGCATTGAGAATCGGATTCTCCACTAGATTCCTCCGGTTGGATTAGCAATTGAAGCTTGGAGGTGGTTGTGGTCAACTTGTTGAAGGGTTCACCTAGAGGGGGGGTGAATAGGTGAAGGCTAATCTAATGGTCACTTAATGATGAATTATGCAAATAATGCGGAAGCTAAAAGAAATTATGACCTAATTAAAACTTTTACACTAAACACTATGTATAACACAAGAGTGTTGCCGAATTCCCCGTGAAGGGCTCTGGACAAACTCCTCTAGATTCCCCTTGAATGGGTTGAGGTGCCGCGTTGGCTCTCTTGGTTGAATATAAGTGTTAGCAAACAAACCCAAGCAAGTATACAATATGAGCACAATGAATATATCAAGCGTATAAAGATAGACAATAAAGCATGCAAGATATAAATGAGACAAAGAGAGAGAGTAAGCAATCGCAAACACAAGGGTATGTTTCGAGGTTCGAGCACACTTGCTCTACATCCCCGCCTTCGACACACGAAGGATTTCCACTATGCAAGATCCCAATGGATCTCTCCTCGGTGCCGCAACACCTACAAGCCCTCGGACTCTCTAGTCCCGTACACACCGCAAGCCCACCGGCTCGCCGAGGCCGCACCTCAAACACGGAGTTCGCACCCGAACCCGAAAACACCAAGTCCTCACTAGGACTCAAACAATCACGAGCACACTTGCCCGTCTCCTCAAAGAACAAATAAAAGATCTTTGGTGATCACAACACTTTGATCACCTAAAGGCTCTCACTACAACACACCTATAGGATGAATAATCAATGGATAGCTCAAGTGTGGTGTGAGAAAAACAAGGATGAGAGTGGTGGAGGAAAACTCAAAGAATCTCTTTTAAACACTCTTGATAAATCTCTCCTTTTGACTGGAAATATTTGCTCTAAATCAAGTGGAGGAAAACCTCTAAATAGTTCAGGAAAAACTGGTGAAAACCCACTTGAAAATCTTGGCTCAAAACAATGACAAGACCCCCAATTTATAGGCTGCCAGAAAACTAGCCGTTGGGGGTCTGTCAGAGCTGCCGGTTGACCGGTGCGGTCGACCGCCAACGGTCGGATTTCTGACCGTTGGAGCCACGGTCGACCTCCAGGGTCGACCGACCCACTGGAGCTGAGAGTCTAACTCTCTGTCGGTCGACCCGTGCGGTCGGCCGAACTTTCCAGAGAGCTCTGCTCTCTGGAGCGGTCGACCGGCACGGTCGGCCGTCCTCCAGTACACAAAGGCGTGCACGTTTGTGCACGTCGGTCGACCGGTCCGGTCGGCCGACTCCAGGATTAGTCGACTATATATAGGAGGCAAGTTGACTTATCTGAAGCCTGAAATAGTTTTTGGGATTTAAAACATGGTCTTTTTGGCTTAAATAAAATCCCATAAAATACATAAAAATCTACAAAAATAGTTTTACCAATATACTTTGATATACAAACATGCTTGGACAAAATCAAGGCATGTTTGTAACTTGAAAATATTAGGCTCATGATAAAAACTATTTTTCCAAAATCTGTTTTCTAAACTTTATTTTTTCAAAACATCTTCAAATAAAAACTAGATATTTTGAACTTATTAAAGCATAGTGTGTATGGATATGATCCACTACACAAATAAGATGAAATATCTAAGTTTTTGACATTAAGCTCTAAACTTGATTTTGGTTAAAAAGATATGTAAACATGAAAACCAAAATCCAACTTGTATTTTTCCAAAATGAAAAATCTTTTGTAAAACAAAACTATCAAGAGTGTGTGTGTGTGTATGTACTTGATCAACCTACCAACTATCTATCCTTTACATTTTATCTAAAATAAAAACAAAATCTTATACCTAGACACAAGTCTTCATCTTCTTGAAGTCTTCACTTGAAAGCTTCTCATCTTCTTGACTTGGTCCAAGCTTGATCCAAAAGCTCCTTGGATCACACCGTGCTAGCTCCAAATCTTAACATTTTATCCTTTGTTGAGCTATGCACCTACTAAGATCTTGATAATGAATCTGTCACTAATTAAACACAAGATCATTAGTAAACATAACTTCATGAGTTGATCATCATCAAAACTATAGTGATAGGCCTTTGGGCCAACAATCTCCCCCTTTTTGATGATGACAAAACACATGAAGTTATATATGCATGGATTAAAGTAAAGCTTCAAAGAAGCTCCCCCTTAACTCATGCATGTCAAAAAAACATAATAAGATATGAAAATGAAGCACATGAATAAGTATGCAAATGATGGAGATGAAACAAAATAAATCTTTTTCTCCTATTTGCAAAACAAAACATATATGCATAAACAACAGGAAGACAAATACTTCTCCCCCTTAAGCAATGAAAACATGAAAACATGCATATAAACTCAAATACTTCTCCCCCTTTTTGTCAATCATCAACAAAGGGTTCAAAGTAAAATCAAATCAAACAAAAATTTCTCCCCCTTTTTGTCATAAACAAAGAGATCAAGAGGGGTAATACAAATCAACAAAATGTTTTTTTTTAATTTTTCTTAAACAAAAATTTTTTTAAAAGGTATCAGAGCTTTTGTAAAACAAACAAATTTTAAGATACCAAATTGAAAATAATCATTATTGTAAAACATATTGATAGGCAATCATTTTTTTTTAAAACATATTGATACCAATTGACATTTAACAAATATGAAGTTGAAGCATTTTGATATCAATGGTAAACATAATGATCCAAAAAAATTTTATTTTTCATCATAAACTTTGTGCTTTTGTAAATGTGAGCCAATTGTAAGTTAAGCACATGAAAATCATATATATGTATGAAAAATGAGTATACCAAGTGAAATTGATACATACATATATAGAAACAAAATATGAGTATATACAAAATAAGTTCATATTGATACCAATTGAAACGATTCAATGATACCAATTGACATAACAATGAGATCAAATGTATATCTCATAACCTAACATCCCTTGATATGCACAAGGTAAAATATTTGTCAATTAAGCTTACAAGGCATACACGCCCATCTATCCTCCCATCGATGGTAGGATTTTCATAAATAGATTTGAAAATATTATAGTATTGAAAATCACTACCAAATGAGGAACAATAACTAGTTAAAATAATTTTTGAAAAACTAGTTAAAGATCCTTCAAAACCATGAAGTCATATGTTTTTCAAGAATTATACTAAATACATAAAAGTTCAAGCACTCATAGTCCATAAAGCTCAACAAGTGTTCATGAATCAAGGTCATGACAAAATAAATAAAGTGTGAGTGTTTAAAAGTCATGTAAATAGCATTTTCATGAAAATAGACGTTGAAGCTCAAATCATGAATAACATTTTATAAAACATGAAAATTTATTTTTTTTAAAAAATATTACACTTCTAGGCATATGTATGATTTATCTAATCCTAACAATACACATACATATCCCAAACATAAAAGAGTCTATCAAATGTATTTGCATGAAGGCAAGAGACTCACGGGATACATGTATATTTATTAGATTTGAATAAAAAATACATATATATGAAGTAAAGCATAAAAATTGGCAAAACATGTATAAATGGAAGAATCATCAAAACTAGGTTATACATGTGCATATAGTGAGTACAAGTGAACAATGAAGTGCAAACGTATATGAATCAAATGTGGCTTACTACTTGTACATATATAAATCCAAGTTTTGACAAATACTACATCTAAACAAGATTTTACCACATGAAGCACAAAAACTAAAACATGAACATGCTATATGATTTCACAAATGAATAAGCATGTACATAAATAAAATAGAAGTTTAGAAATTGTTACCAACTCCAAAGCTCCTAACATGGTGGCTGTCCCACCAAAGCTCCTTGATAGCGATGCATCTATATATGTGTCCATCAAGCCCAAGTGCATCCACCATCAAGGCACCAATCCTCTCACGTCTTGTGAGAGCCCTCACCTACATCAAAAGCAAAAGGTGGGAATTTTGGTACCCATATTTTCTTGGGTCCACGGGGGTTAGTCTTATGTTGAGGAACCCAAAAATTTTTATTCTTAGCAAAATTAAAATGATCTAATCTATCATAACAATATTTTGCTAAATGGCCTTTGCGGCCACAATGTGTACATTTGTACACCTTAGGATGCTTATGTGAATGTGTATGATCGTGACGTGCAACATAAGCATATGCATTATGAGGATGATGTGCATGAATGTGTGGAGTTTGTTTCTTTGAAAACATTGACTCCAACCTAGAATGATTAAAAGCACAAGAGTTCAAAGATGAATTCAAACCATCCATTTTATTTTTCAAATCTTTAATCTCATTAGTGGTGGCATGTAAAGCATGATGAGATAAATATTCATTTTTCTTTTTCTTTTGTGAAACAAAATCTTTTTCTTTTTCACAAATTTTTCTTTTCAAAGATTTATTCTCTTGAAAAACAACTTCTTTTTGTTTTTCTACCAAATCAACTTTCTTTTTCAAAATAGTGTTTCCTTCACATAAATCATTCAATTTTGAAAATAAGGAAACATTCTCATTTTTCAAATCTTTCTTTTCTTTTTCTAAACATGCAATTTTAGTTTTAAAAGAATCGTTCTCTTTTAGCATGCAATCAAAATTCTTTTTCAAATTGTTATTTTCTATTTCTAAGCACGCAATGTTACTTCTAAATGAGTCATGTTCTTTATGCATGCAAGCAATGTTCTTTTTCAAATTTTTATTTTCTTTCTTAAGCATGTCATATTTTTCAAGAATTGTTTGACAAAATGAAGTGAGCTCATCATATGACATGTCCTCATCAACGGATTCAGAGTTTACCTCAAGGGGGTTATCCCCTTGGACCATGTAACACACGTTGGAGGTGTTGCTTCCAACGTCCGAATCGCTCCCCGCATAGTATTGTTCATTTTCACCGAGGGAGATGAGGGTATTCCACACTACAAAAGCCGAATCAAAGTTAGAAACTCTAGATAAATAAATATCATCTAGGGTAGACTTTAAAGCATTAAGGGCTTTTATATTAGCCTCAATATTCTTACCATCTAAACAATATGCATTATTAGTAGTGGCAAGATAAACATGAAAACCTAAGGCTTTGAGGTACAAGGACATCTTCACCTTCCATATATGGATGTTAACAATGTCAAACATGGGTGGTGACATGAAGTCCATGGTGTGTGTGTACAAAAATATTGTGATTAGCCTAAAAATGAGGATCTTTTAACTCTAGGTTGTTAGACCAAATCAGAGTACAAGCTCTGATACCAATTGAAGGGTTCACCTAGAGGGGGGGTGAATAGGTGAAGGCTAATCTAATGGTCACTTAATGATGAATTATGCAAATAATGCGAAAGCTAAAAGCAATTATGACCTAATTAAAACTTTTACACTAAACACTATGTATAACACAAGAGTGTTGCCGAATTCCCCGTGAAGGGCTCTGGACAAACTCCTCTAGATTCCTCTTGAATGGGTTGAGGTGCCGCGTTGGCTCTCTTGGTTGAATACAAGTGTTAGCAAACAAACCCAAGCAAGTATACAATATGAGCACAATGAATATATCAAGCATATAAAGATAGACAATAAAGCATGCAAGATATAAATGAGACAAGAGAGAGAGAGAGAGAGAGTAAGCAATCACAAACACAAGGGTATGTTTCGAGGTTCGAGCACACTTGCTCTACATCCCCACCTTCGACACACGAAGAATTTCCACTATGCAAGATCCCAATGGATCTCTCCTCGGTGCCGCAACACCTATAAGCCCTCGGACTCTCTAGTCCCGTACACACTGCAAGCCCACCGGCTCGCCGAGGCCGCACCTCAAACACGGAGTTCGCACCCGAACCTGAAAACACCAAGTCCTCACTAGGACTCAAACAATCACGAGCACACTTGCCCGTCTCCTCAAAGAACAAAGAAAAGATATTTGGTGATCACAACACTTTGATCACCTAAAGGCTCTCACTACAACACACTTATAGGATGAATAATCAATGGATAGCTCAAGTGTGGTGTGAGAAAAACAAGGATGAGAGTGGTGGAGGAAAACTCAAAGAATCTCTTTTAAACACTCTTGATAAATCTCTCCTTTTGATTAGAAATATTTGCTCTAAATCAAGTGGAGGAAAACCTCTAAATAGTTCAGGAAAAACTGGTGAAAACCCACTTGAAAATCTTGGCTCAAAACAATGACAAGACCCCCAATTTATAGGCTGCCAGAAAATTAGCCGTTGGGGTCTGTCAGAGCTGCCGGTCGACCGGTGCGGTTGACCGCCAACGGTCGGATTTCTGACCGTTGGAGCCACGGTCGACCGCCAGGGTCGACCGACCCACTGGAGCTGAGAGTCTAACTCTCTGTCGGTCGACCCGTGCGGTCGGTCGAACTTTCCAGAGAGCTCTGCTCTCTGGAGCGGTCGACCGGCACGGTCGGCCGTCCTCCAGTACACAAAGGCGTGCACGTTTGTGCACGTCGGTCGACCGGTCCGGTCGGCCGACTCCAGGATTAGTCGACGACTATATATAGGAGGCAAGTCGACTTATCTGAAGCCTGAAACAGTTTTCTGGGATTTAAAACATGATCTTTTGGCTTAAATAAAATCTCATAAAATACATAAAAATCTACAAAATTAGTTTTACCAATATACTTTGATATACAAACATGCTTGCACAAAATCAAGGCATGTTATAAAAGATTGGACTATTTTTGTAACTTGAAAATATTAGGCTCATGATAAAAACTGTTTTTCCAAAATCTGTTTTCTAAACTTTATTTTTCCAAAACATCTTTAAATAAAAACTAGATATTTTGAACTTATTAAAGCATAGTGTGTATGGATATGATCCACTACACAAATAAGATGAAATATCTAAGTTTTGACATTAAGCTCTAAACTTGATTTTGGTTAAAAAGATATGTAAACATGAAAACCAAAATCCAACTTGTAATTTTCCAAAATGAAAAATCTTTTGTAAAACAAAACTATCAAGAGTGTGTGTGTGTGTATGTACTTGAGCAATCCACCAACTATCTATCCTTTACATTTTATCTAAAATAAAAACAAAATCTTATACCTAGACACAAGTCTTCATCTTCTTGAAGTCTTCACTTGAAGGCTTCTCATCTTCTTGACTTGGTCCAAGCTTGATCCAAAAGCTCCTTGGATCACACCGTGCTAGCTCCAAATCTTGACATTTTATCTTTTGTTGAGCTATGCACCTACTAAGATCTTGATAATGAATCTGTCACTAACTAAACACAAGATCATTAGTAAACATAATTTCATGAGTTGATCATCATCAAAACTAGGGTGATAGGCCTTTGGGCCAACACTTGTTCCACACTGCAAAAGCGGAATCAAGATTAGAAACAAGCATAAGATATTCTTTTGAAAGCGTGCTTCTAATGGCCTCAAGGGCTTGTGCATTGGCCCCTATATGCTTGCTATCACTAAGGTAGGATTCCTTGGTAATGGCAAGGTGAACCTTATATCCTAGGGTTTGTAGATAAATGAACATCCTAATCTTTCAAACAACAATGTTGGAAGGGTCAAACATAGGTGGGGTCATGAAGTCCATGGATGTAAACTATATGTGTGCAAGCAAACAAATGTGCAAATGCAAATGTAGATTAGCAAACAAGGATCTCACTCCTAGGTTGTTAAACTTAAGTATCAGGAGCGTAGGCTCTGATACCAATTGAAATCACCTAGAGGGGGGTGAATAGTTGATATGGCTAATCTATAAACTAAATGCGGAAGCTAAAAATAATTTGCAACACACTTAGTACAACACACAAGTGTAGCCGAATTCCCCGTGAAGGGCTCTGGACTAACTTCTCTTGATTCCCCTAGATATGGGTTGAGGTGCTATATGAAGCTCTTGTGGTTAAGTACAAGTGAGGCACACACAAGCAAGCCAAGCATATAAAGATGAACAATATGAAATAATGTAAGACACAAATGCAAGCAATAAGATATGAATGAATGAATGATGCTTTGCACAAATAAAAGAGAGAGAGTTAGAGAGACAATGGATCAAACGCAAACACAAAGATATGTTACGAGGTTCGAGCCCCTAGCTCTACGTCCCCGCCTTCACCGAGAAGGATTTCCAATCCACTAAAGGAATACCGAACTCCTCTCTCAACCTTACAATACCACCGAGGCAATACAACCACAATCCACCTCTACCGAAGAGGGATAAGGCCCGAAGCCAACAACAAACACAATCACCTCTACCGAAGAGGGATCCAAAACAATACCACTCCGATCAACCTCTACCAAAGAGGGATACAGCAAAACAAGGAGGGTTTACAACTTAGAGGTTTTCACAACCTCAAACAATCTCTTTTCCCACAAACAAATGATCCTTAAAGAATAGGATAGAAGATATAGCTCAAGTGTGAAAATCAAGGTATTTTTGGAAATCAAGTAACAAAGAAAAACTACTTGGGAAATCTCTTGTAGATGATAGAAATGAAAATCTAAAACAATATCCCAAAAACCTAGTTTTCTTTGATTTTCCAAAACCCTTGAAAAACAATAAAGATGAATTCTTTAAGCTTTAAAACTCTTTTGAAAACAGTATAAAACACTTGGGAAACTGAAATTTTTCTCTTGTAAAAATCTTAGCCAAAATCCCAAAGAAATGGGGTTTATATAGGCCAAATAGAAAACTAGCCGTTAGGCTGATCTGACAGCCTGACAGGCTTGCGGTCGACCGGCCGGTCGACCGCCAACGGTCATAAAAATGACCGTTGGGCAAACCGTCGACCGCCCGGTCGACCGCCCGGATACAGATGTTGGCCCAAAGGCCTTCCACCCTAGTTTTGATGATGATTAACTCATGTAGTTATGTTTACTAATAATCTTGTGTTGTTTAAGTTTCAGATCATTAACCAAGATATTAGTTGGTGATTAGCTTCAACAAGGAGTTTAGAAGCTTTTCATGGTGATTCCGGTGCCAAAGCTTAAAGATCATACCTTTGCACTCGGTGGATCACGTTTGGGATCAAGTCGACTTGAAGATGGAAGATCATCAAGAAGACTTAGGTATCCTAGTTTTGTTTAGTGTGTTTAGATTCATTTATAAAGCTTAGTATAGTTGATATGCTCAAGTGCACAAACACACACGTTTTATGTTTGGTTTTTGGTTTTCATGAATAGTTGATCAAAACAAGTTTAATTGTTATATGTATAGTTGTTTCATTCTATACATGCATGCTTAATTTTTTAACAAACTTATTTTGACTATCCTATTCATGTTTTGGAAAATCAAGTTTGATAAAAATACAAGTGTTGGTTTTGATAAAATTTGCAAGACTCAAAAATAAATTGATATGATTGATATATGTCTTGAAATTTTTATCACAAGTTTGTTTATCAAAGTAAAATGATAAAACAATTTTTATGGAATTTTTAGAAGACTTAAAAGATTTTTCAAAATATTTTTTTAAACTGTTTTTCTGACCCAATTTTCTGTTCCAGGCTTCAAACAGTCGACTAGTCAACTGACATAGTCGACTTGGGATGAAGTCGGTCGACCGGGTCGGTCGATCGACGTGCACAAAACTGTGCACGTTTGGCAGACACTGGGACGGTCGACCGTCAGGGTCGACCGGGTCTGAGAGCAGTGCTCTCTGTTTGTTTGGGTCGACCGGGACGGTCGACCGGAGGCTCCAACGGTCAGATTTTAGACCGTTGGCGGTCGACCGTTCCGGTCGACCGGTAGCCTGTCAGGCTGTCACATCAGCCTAACGGCTAGTTTTCTGATGGGCCTATATAAACTCCATTTCTTTGGGATTTTGGCCAAGATTTTTAGAGCTGATTTTCTCCCATTCTCTGGTTTTAAAAACAAGTTTTAAAAAGTGTTTAAAGAGCAAAAGATTCATTCTATTGTTTTTTAAGTGTTTTGTTTATTTCAAAGAAACTAGGTTTTGGGAATTGTTTTTGAGCTAAAATCTCTATATCATTTTTGGTGTTTTCCCAAGAGTTTTCTTTGATCAAAACACTTAGTTTTCCACACTTGAGCTATCTTCTATCCTAATCTATTTAGGATCTTTGTTTGTGAAAAAAGGAAAGAGGTTTGTGGTTGAGATATACCACTTGTTGTAAACCCTTAATTTCTTGAGTTGCTCCCTCTTTGGTAGAGGTTGAGGTTGTTGTATTGGGTTGGTGTTTGCTCCCTCTTTGGTAGAGGTTGAGGCTTGTGGTTTGCTCCCTCTAGTGAGAGGTGGAGTTTGGTTGTAAACCCTCTTCGGTAGAGGTGCTGGTTGTTGTATTGGCTACGGGCCTACCCCTCGGTTGTGAGGTGGTTGTTTGAGAGAGGAGTTTGGTACTCCTAGTGTTGTAACAAATCCTCTTTGGTAGAGGTTCCCTCGGTGGGAGATAGTGGATTGGAAATCCTACACGGTGGTGTAGGCGGGGATGTGAGCTAGGGGCTCGAACCTCGAAACATATCTTGACCTTTGCGTTTGATCCATTGTCTCTCTAACTCTCTCTCTTTATATTTGTGCAAAAGCATTATTTATTCATATTGTCATATCTTATTGCTTGCATTTGTGCCTTGCATTTATTCATATTGATATATCATCTTATATGCTTGGTTGTTTGTGTGTGCCTCACTTGTACTTAATCAACAAGAGCTTCACATAGCACCTCAACCCATATCTAGGGGAATCAAGAGGAGTTAGTCCAGAGCCCTTCACGGGGAATTCGGCTACACTTGTGTGTTGTATTAAGTGTGTTGCAAAATTTGCATTAGCTTCCGCATTTAGCGCATTTAGTTCACTAGATTAGCACGCACACCTATTCACCCCCCTCTAGGTGTGCTTTCAATTGGTATCAGAGCTAGTGCTCTTGATACTTAGGCTTAACATCCTAGGAGTGAGATCCATTTGGTTGCTAATCTACATTTACATTTGCACATTTGTTTGCTTGCACACATTTTAGTTTGCACTCATGGATAGCCCTCCTATGTTTGATATTTCTAGACTTGATATTTGGAAGGTTAAGATGAGTTGCTATTTGAAGACCCTAGGATTGCATGTTCACCTTGCCATTACCAAGGAATCATACCTTAGTAATAGCAAGCATATTAAGGCCAATGCAATTGCCCTAAAGGCACTTAGAGCATCACTTCACAAAGATTATTTACATGTGTTTGCTCACTATGATTCGGCTTTTGCAGTTTGGAGTATTTTGACTTCTCCCGAGCTACCAAAGATTATTGAAAAGAGGAGAAGATCTAGAAGAGATGAGCCCGAAGAACATTGCTTCATGGTCCAAGGGAATGACTCCCTTGAGGTACACTCGGACACTCAACTAGATGCTAGTTCTAATTCATATTGCAATGATTGTTTAGAAGCACATGCTATGAATGAAGAACTTGCTAAAAATTGTGAAAATTTGATTTCTAAATACAAAATTTTGAAAAAGGAGAATCTTGTTTTAAAAGAAGAAAATAAAAATTTGTCTTCTAAAATTGAGATTGTTTTGCAAGAGAAGGAAGAGGTGTTTAGTGAATGTGACTCACTTAGATCTCAACTAGACCTTGCATTAAAAGAAATTGATTGCTTGAAAAATAAAAATGATTGCCATGCCATTTTGAAAAATAATGATGCTTTGACTTCAAAAGTAGATTTTGTTTTAAAAGAAAATAATTCTTTAAAATTGAAAATTGCTTCTATTTCTAAGGATTTAGAAGATTGTTTAAAGAAGAATGATTGTTTGCAAAATAGGATTGATGCACATGTTTGCCATGCTAGGGTAGTATCACAAACTTCACCTATTGCATGTGCCACCTCTTCTTTAATTGATAATGATATATCTATGCTTAAGAAGAAGGTTGATTGTTTGGGCTCCACTATGAGCCAATGTGCCATGAACCACACACGCTTGGAATCCTTGGTTCGAAAGAAACAAGTTCCATCTATTCATGCACACCCTCCACGGCATACACATGCTCCTCACGGACACTATCACACCATGTATGCTCATGTGTACACTTGTATACATTGTAGACGTAAGGGCCACCTTTCTAAATTTTGCTTTGATAGATTACATGTCTCAAATTTAGCAAAGAATTTTGTTTGGGTTAGAGAAGGTACTAACCCTCAAGGACCCAAAAGAGTACGGGTACCAAAGACCACCCCTCCTTTATTTAATGTAGGTGTGGGCTCTCACATGACGTGAGAGTAGCCGTACCTTAGAGTGGATGCGTTCCGTACTTAAAGGAAATCAATTGGATGCATCACTTTCAAGGGAAGATTTGGTGGGAGGACCACCTCGGTTTGGAGAACTAGAGCGGTGCCCTCATTGATTTTGGTATCGAATCTCTAACTCCTTATGTTTACATGCCTTCCATGTTTTTCTTTCATAGCATGTTTTTGATGTCTATGGATTAGTATGTACATACCATGTTTATTAAATCCTTGATATACATGTATAGTATTTGAGACACACATGCTTATATGAACCCATACTTAGTGTTCTCACTTTTGTTTAAGCTATAATGTACATCATGAATCTAATACATGTGAATTTACATAGTAATCATATTTTAGTTTTATCATGATAATTTTTATATTTGTTTTTGATGCTTCATGTTTTGAATATATGTTTAGATGTTAGTTGTCATTAAGATTAGGATTTATACTTATGCATATAGTGGGCCACAAATAAATCTATATATGGTTGGGTTGAATGCTTATTTGTTCCCATTAGATGTGTGAGTATATTCTAGTTTTGATGATCCATGCATTTTAAATTTGTATTCTCATTTTTGAATTTGTTTTATGATTGTGTGTTTCACTTCATGTATATGTTTGTATTGCCAAACTTTAAGATATACATGTATACCCCTTGAGTCATTTGCCTTTCATGAAAATCTATATATGGACTCAATTGTGTTTAGGGATATGTATGTATACTTCATGTTTGACAATTCATGCATATACCTTGAAATGAAATTTGTTTTGGTGAAAATTTAGTTTTTCTTGATTTTGTATTTATGTTTAAACTTCATGTATATGTCTATCTTGTCCAAACTATTAGATATACATGTTTATCCTTTTTGAGCCACGTGCCTTAATGCATATATTTTATGGACTCGTTGTGTTTTGGATATATATGTATACCTTTGTTTGTATTAGACATACATATGCCTTGAAGATTAAATAGTTTAGATGATTTTTTATGTTTTCATTATTTAAGGAATAATTGGGCTTAATGAAATATTTTCATGACTATGATCTACACATTTTATTTATACACTCATATTTATATTTTGCTCATGTTTTGTTTTCATGAGTCATATTTATGCCTAATTGAATTAGAGTGTTGATTATCATGTGGATTTCATGTTTTATGAAAATCTTTTTTGTTTTATTCCTTACTTGAAGGATTTCGTACTAGTTAACAAAATTTTTCATTTTAACTAGTTCGTTTTCTTCGTTGTGATATGAGTTATACCATGCTTTTATTGTTATGTCAATTGGTATCATTGAACTCTTTCAATTGGTATCAATCTTGATTCGTTTGTATACTCATATGTGTTTGTGTATGTATATTTTCAATTAGTATCATCTATTGGTGATTGGTACTCATTCTATTTCATACACATATATATGTTTTATTTGTGCTATTATATTTCTATATCTTGAGCACAAATCTTGTTTATGCTAGAGCTTGAGCTTCAACTTCATTTCAATTGATTTAGTTTTCAATTGGTATCTTATTTCAAGCCTATGCATGTGTTTTGTTTGTATTTCATAAAGGGGGAGAAAATTCGATTTTCATATTTCAATTGGTATTTAGTATTCCACTCCCTTACTTTATGATAAAAAAATAGTCATTTCAATTGATATCAAGATGCTTATTTAAAAAAAAATTTGTTTAAAGTAAAATACAAAAGTTTTGATTTGTATTGACTATATGCAAGGAGAGCTTAACATCTTTTCTACATATAGATTCATGTTCAGTGTATCTTGTATTGAAGAGCTTAACATCTCTTTTTATGTGGTACACGTGTGTAGGGGGGAGCTTCACATCTCCTCTTATGCATTACATAATGTGTGTTATGTGAATTAGGGCTTAACATCCCTCTTTCATGTAATGCATATGTGTAGGGAAGCTAACTTAGCGTCTTCCTTTTCATGAATGTATATAGCATATAACATTTATTGATCTTTGTTTACTTTCAATTGATATCAAGATGCTAATTTGTTATATCTAATTCTTTGGTATCTTAATTGATTGTAACCCCTTATTGACTTTGTTTTTGTTTTAGACAAAAAGGGGGAGAACATTGTTTTTATTATTTTGATTGACAAAAAGGGGGAGAAAGATTTTTACCCCTCATTTTATTTATGGTTTTGATTGTTTACCCCTTTGTTGATGATTGACAAAAAGGGGGAGAAAGATTTTGAGTTTGATATATTGAGTTTGATATATGCATATGTTATGTTTTTGCATATATTAAGTTTAATATAGTTTATTGTTAATTGGTATCTAGAGGATGTTGTGTTTTTGAACATTTCATTGGTATCTAGAACCTTTTATTGTTTATGCACATCTATGCATTCTTGTTTAATATTCATTGCATATTATGTTTATTTGTTTATGCATGAGTTAAGGGGAGCTTCTTTGAAGCTTAACTTTAATCCATGCATATATAACTCCATGAGTTTTGTCATCATCAAAAAGGGGGAGATTGTTGGCCCAAAGGCCTTTCACCCTAGTTTTGATGATGATTAACTCATGTAGTTATGTTTACTAATAATCTTGTGTTGTTTAAGTTTCAGATCATTAACCAAGATATTAGTTTGTGATTAGCTTCAACAAGGAGTTTAGAAGCTTTTCATGGTGATTCCGGTGCCAAAGCTTAAAGATCATACCTTTGCACTCGGTGGATCACGTTTGGGATCAAGTCGACTTGAAAATGGAAGATCATCAAGAAGACTTAGGTATCCTAGTTTTGTTTAGTGTGTTTAGATCCATTTGTAAAGCTTAGTATAGTTGATATGCTCAAGTGCACAAACACACACGTTTTATGTTTGGTTTTTTGTTTTCATGAATAGTTGATCAAAACAAGTTTAATTGTTATATGTATAGTTGTTTCATTCTATACATGCATGCTTAATTTTTTAACAAACTTATTTTGACTATCCTATTCATGTTTTGGAAAAATCAAGTTTGATAAAAATACAAGTGTTGGTTTTGATAAAATTTGCAAGACTCAAAAATGAATTGATATGATTGATATATGTCTTGAAATTTTTATCACAAGTTTGTTTATCAAAGTAAAATGATAAAACAATTTTTATGGAATTTTTAGAAGACTTAAAAGATTTTTCAAAATATTTTTTTAAACTATTTTTCTGACCCAGTTTTCTGTTCCAGGCTTCAAACAGTCGACTAGTCAACTGACATAGTCGACTTGGGATGAAGTCGGTCGACCGGGTCGGTCGACCGACGTGCACAAAACTGTGCACGTTTGGCAGACACTAGGATGGTCGACCGTCAGGGTCGACCGGGTCTGAGAGCAGTGCTCTCTGTTTGTTTGGGTCGACCGGGACGGTCGACCGGAGGCTCCAACGGTCAGATTTTGGACCGTTGGCGGTCGACCGTTCTGGTCGACCGGTAGCCTGTCAGGCTGCCACATCAGCCTAACGGCTAGTTTTCTGATGGGCCTATATAAACTCCATTTCTTTGGGATTTTGGCCAAGATTTTTAGAGCTGATTTTCTCCCATTCTCTGGTTTTAAAAACAAGTTTTAAAAAGTGTTTAAAGAGCAAAAAGATTCATTCTATTATTTTTTAAGTGTTTTGTTTATTTCAAAGAAACTAGGTTTTGGAATTGTTTTTGAGCTAAAATCTCTATATCATTTTTGGTGTTTTCCCAAGAGTTTTCTTTGATCAAAACACTTAGTTTTTCACACTTGAGCTATCTTCTATCCTAATCTATTTAGGATCTTTGTTTGTGGAAAAAGGAAAGAGGTTTGTGGTTGAGATATACCACTTGTTGTAAACCCTTAATTTCTTGAGTTGCTCCCTCTTTGGTAGAGGTTGAGGTTGTTGTATTGGGTTGGTGTTTGCTCCCTCTTTGGTAGAGGTTGAGGCTTGTGGTTTGCTCCCTCTAGTGAGAGGTGGATTTTGGTTGTAAACCCTCTTCGGTAGAGGTGCTGGTTGTTATATTGGCTACGGGCCTACCCCTCGGTTGTGAGGTGGTTGTTTGAGAGAGGAGTTTGGTACTCCTAGTGTTGTAACAAATCCTCTTTGGTAGAGGTTCCCTCGGTGGGAGATAGTGGATTGGAAATCCTACACGGTGGTGTAGGCGGGGATGTGAGCTAGGGGCTCGAACCTCGAAACATATCTTGACCTTTGCGTTTGATCCATTGTCTCTCTAACTCTCTCTCTTTATATTTGTGCAAAAGCATCATTTATTCATATTGTCATATCTTATTGCTTGCATTTGTGCCTTGCATTTATTCATATTGATATATCATCTTATATGCTTGGTTGTTTGTGTGTGCCTCACTTGTACTTAATCAACAAGAGCTTCACATAGCACCTCAACCCATATCTAGGGGAATCAAGAGGAGTTAGTCCAGAGCCCTTCACGGGAATTCGGCTACACTTGTGTGTTGTATTAAGTGTGTTGCAAAATTTTCATTAGCTTCCGCATTTAGCGCATTTAGTTCACTAGATTAGCACGCACACCTATTCACCCCCCCTCTAGGTGTGCTTTCAATTGGTATCAGAGCTAGTGCTCTTGATACTTAGGCTTCCTAGGAGTGAGATCCATTTGGTTGCTAATCTACATTTGCATTTGCACATTTGTTTGCTTGCACACATTTTAGTTTGCACTCATGGATAGCCCTCCTATGTTTGATATTTCTAGACTTGATATTTGGAAGGTTAAGATGAGTTGCTATTTGAAGACCCTAGGATTGCATGTTCACCTTGCCATTACCAAGGAATCATACCTTAGTAATAGCAAGCATATTAAGGCCAATGCAATTGCCCTAAAGGCACTTAGAGCATCACTTCACAAAGATTATTTACATGTGTTTGCTCACTATGATTCGGCTTTTGCAGTTTGGAGTATTTTGACTTCTCCCGAGCTACCAAAGATTATTGAAAAGAGGAGAAGATCTAGAAGAGATGAGTCCGAAGAACATTGCTTCATGGTCCAAGGGAATGACTCCCTTGAGGTACACTCGGACACTCAACTAGATGCTAGTTCTAATTCATATTGCAATGATTGTTTAGAAGCACATGCTATGAATGAAGAACTTGCTAAAAATTGTGAAAATTTGATTTCTAAATACAAAATTTTGAAAAAGGAGAATCTTGTTTTAAAAGAAGAAAATAAAAATTTGTCTTTTAAAATTGAGATTGTTTTGCAAGAGAAGAAAGAGGTGTTTAGTGAATGTGACTCACTTAGATCTCAACTAGACCTTGCATTAAAAGAAATTGATTGCTTGAAAAATAAAAATGATTGCCATGCCATTTTGAAAAATAATGATGCTTTGACTTCAAAAGTAGATTTTGTTTTAAAAGAAAATAATTCTTTAAAATTGAAAATTGCTTCTATTTCTAAGGATTTAGAAGATTGTTTAAAGAAGAATGATTGTTTGCAAAATAGGATTGATGCACATGTTTGCCATGATAGGGTAGTATCACACACTTCACCTATTGCATGTGCCACCTCTTCTTTAATTGATAATGATATATCCATACTTAAGAAGAAGGTTGATTGTTTGGGCTCCACTATGAGCCAATGTGCCATGAACCACACACGCTTGGAATCCTTGATTCGAAAGAAACAAGTTCCATCTATACATGCACACCCTCCACGGCATACACTTGCTCCTCTCGGGCACCATCACACCATGTATGCTCATGTGTACACTTGTACACATTGTGGACGTAAGGGCCACCTTGCTAAATTTTGCTTTGATAGATTACATGTCTCAATTTAGCAAAGAATTTTGTTTAGGTTAGAGAAGGTACTAACCCCCAAGGACCCAAAAGAGTATGGGTATCAAAGACCACCCCTCCTTTATTTAATGTAGGTGTGGGCTCTCACATGACGTGAGAGTAGCCGTACCTTGGGGTGGATGCGTTCCGTACTTAAAGGAAATCAATTGGATGCATCACTTTCAAGGGAAGATTTGGTGGGAGGACCACCTCGGTTTGGAGAACTAGAGCGGTGCCCTCATTGGTTTTGGTATCGAATCTCTAACTCCTTATGTTTACATGCCTTCCATGTTTTTCTTTCATAGCATGTTTTTGATGTTTATGGATTAGTATGTACATACCATGTTTATTAGATCCTTGACATACATGTATAGTATTTGAGACACACATGCTTATATGAACCCATACTTAGTGTTCTCACTTTTGTTTAAGCTATAATGTACATTATGAATCTAATACATGTGAATTTACATAGTAATCATATTTTAATTTTATCATGATGATTTTTATATTTGTTTTTGATGCTTCATGTTTTGAATATATGTTTAGATGTTAGTTGTCATTAAGATTAGGATTTATACTTATGCATATAGTGGGCCACAAATAAATCTATATATGGTTGGGTTGAATGCTTATTTGGGTCGACCGCCAAAGCCTGGCAGCCAATTCTGGGTCAGAAACATGGGTTAAAAATATTTTAATAAATCTTGTAAAATATATAAAAAATCCCCAAAATTAATTTTATCATTTTGCATTGATATATAAACATGTGATAAAAATTTCAACTCAAATATCAAGCAATTTGAACTATTTTTGTGTCTTATCATTTTTACCAAAAACCTAAAACATGTATTTTATCAAACTTGGATTTATTCAATAGGAAATCTGATTTTTCCTAAAACATATTCAATTATAAAAACTTGATATTTAAACATTACTAGGCATGTTGCATATGGACTAGGTCCAATATACATGAAACAAATATATCATAATTTTTGTCTTTAAATCCAAAAATATGTTTTGTTAAAAATACCAAAACATAAAACTACATGAATAGGTATGTCAAACTAAGTTTGTATAAGTCACGTAAGCATATATGTATATTGAACACATCTAATATACATAAAAACCATTTAAACTTGTTTTGATCTAAACTATTCATGAAAAACCAAAATCCAAACATAAAACGTGTGTGTTGTGCACTTGAGCATATCAACTATACTAAGCTTTACAAATGGATCTAAACACACTAAACTAGGATACCTAAGTCTTCTTGACGATCTTCATCTTCAAGTCGACTCGGTCCAAACTCCGTGATCCAACGAGCAAGGCTATAAATGATCTTGACGCTCGGGCTCGGGAATCACCAAGTGAAGGCTTCCAAACTCCTCTTTTTGAAGCAATCACCAACTAATATCTTGTTATATGATCTGAAACTAAAATCACAAGATTATTAGTAAACATAACTACATGAGTTAATCATCATCAAAACTAGAGAGGAAGGCCTCCGGGCCAACAATGTGAGTCATATTCTCCAAAGCAGCATGTGCAAACGCATTAAATAATTTTAATTATACTGTATTATTTATTAAATTTATATATTTTATTATATAAACTAACAGTATATTCTTATTCCTTTTTTTATAATAGACTTCTTCTAAACTCAAATCCATCTAAAATTAACCCAACTCTAGTATGTGTGTGAGAGAGTGAGAAAGAGAGAGAGTGTGTTAACTCAAGTATGATTAAAATTTAAATATACATGAGTCAATTAGTAACAGAAAGTAATAGAAGAGGCCAATTACATGTAATTTACACAATTTGAGATACTTGTACGCAAATCTTATGATTTGAAGACTCTTTTCAAATTTGACATAACATAGATGGCTAATATCTAACAAACCCCAAATAAATAATACTTCTTAGGTTTATTGGTGAAGTTGTATTGTGTAGAAATAATTAAAAATAATTTTATTTTAAATTTTTTTATTATACTTTAATTACTGTATAGTTGGAACTGATTTTATTACAGCTCCAACTACAACAACAACAAAAAAAAGGTCTAAAATACAATTTTAATTAGTATAATCAGACCGACATGCAAAATAGTTCTAATTAAAACTAGCCGCAGGTAGTTCTAACTTTCAACTATAGTCGTTTAAACAGCTATCAATAACAGTGCTCCCCACTGTCCTCGTCTCCTCCTAAAACGTATGGCTCAAATGCTGCCCAATGCGTGGATCTGCCCGTCTCATAAATAGAAGTGAAAAATGACAAACACATTTCACACGCGCCAATTAAAGTTTAAAGTTTGCTAATGTTCTCGTTTCGTTTAGTCAGCTTTGACGCCCTCCTTGTCTCCCAAGTATAATTGGTCACCTCCACCACCTAAAGAAACCCCTCCGCCACGCCCTCGCCGGCCTCTTCTCCCTCCACACTCCTGACGGCGCTTCGTCTCCCACCCCCTCCTCGTCGTCTCCTCCCCGTCCCTCGCCGAAGAATGCTTCGCCAAGAACGACATCGTCTTCGCCAGCCGCGTCTGCCTCCCTTCCTTCAAGCGCCTCTCCTACAATTACACCACCCTCGCTCCGCCAACTATGGGCCCCAATGGCGCAATCTCCGCCGCATCGCTACCGTCGAAGTGCTCTCCTCCCACCACCTCAACTCCTCTCCCACCTTCGCGCCGCTGAGATCCAAGCAATGGTCAAAAGATTGTTTCGAGAGGCAAAAAGTCGCAAGGCTTCACGAGGGTGGATCTGTTTTAGCTGGCTTTGAAACGACATGATGAGGATGGTCGCGGGGCTGTTAGTTTTGGTTGCCTCAATTCTTTGGAGAAGAGTTCAGATGAAGATGGTGTTTCAAACTTCAGAGATAGAAGATATTCTAATAAGATACTCTGCCCAAATTAGTGCCTTGACGATTTCACCGCCCTACGCATAGTCATTACGCTGGTCGACTTGTGCCGTCAGGTCGCCGCGGGGATTGGAAGGGAGGGCAGGGAGCCCCCTCCCAAGGCTCCGGGGCGGAGCCCCCGGACCAAATTATTCTAAGAAGTCACCATTGCAGATCCCGGAGCGAGTGCGAAGCACTCCGGTAAAAGAGGTAGGCGAGTTCGAGTTTTAAGTTCGAGGGCGGTGTCATCCACAACATGCGTTCAGAGTTAATCTCGGAGTGGACTTATCCGATCATGGAGTGGTTTCATCCCAGAGCGAAGGTGCAGTGGAGGTCCAATTTTCAAATCTGTTTCGGACTTCGATTGCAACTCTGATTTAAAGTTTTCTTCTTTTAGGTTTCTATCTTTTGACGGTGCAACTGAAGTTTGGGTGAGACTAGGATAATCCTAGTGTTCTTTCTATAAATTCCCCTAGGGGTGGCCATTGAAAGCAAGTTGAATAAGTCAAGTAGAAATCAAGGATTCCACCATTCAGAGTTGTGAGAGAGAGAGATGGAGACACTCTTATAACTCTTGTGTTCTTATATTTTTTAATAAAAGATTTCTCCACTCCTCCTCCAGGACGTAGACCTAGTTTTGACTGAACCACGTTAAATCTAGTATACTTTTTGTGGTGATTTGCTTTATTACTTGCTACCACTGTAACAGAAACTGGATACTAAGTCAATTTTAAATCGACATGGTAAACAATAGACGTCGGTTCCTAAACCGATGTCTATGCGGGCAACGTAAAAGTCCACGTAGGTTACCAACTGACGTGGCATATCAACTATTTTGCGCTAGTTGACATAAAACCGACGTGGGAAATAAATTATTTTTCAAATGAAAAATCAATTGTTTATAAAATTCAAGGTTTTCACGTCGGTTGTATGTAACAACCGACTTCGAATACAACATATACACGTCAATTTTTGTAGAACTGATGCTAAAAGTTTATATTTAGCGTAGGTTATTACAAGAATCGACGCAAAATGGTGTGGACATGTACAAACGGACAACTTTTCGCGTCGGTTTTAAAAGCAACCGACTTGAAAAGTGTGTATTTTTTTATTTTCATAATATAATGTACATAATGCATGTAACATGCATGCAAATATGAATGTTATATGTACATATTATTACAAACCTGTAACATAATAATTAAATAATGCACATATAAACAATTCGTACATATTATTACACCTATGTGTGTGTACATCCATCAAAATGAACTAAAATGCACCAAAGTGTGTGTGTGCACATGCACCAAACTTAATGAGTCCAGTATGAAAATATGAATCAAAATCACCAAAATAAACAAAAATTTAAATTAATAATTACCCTTTTTAAAACACTATGTATCCATCGTTGTGCTCTCACTCAATCTATCATGTAATGAGAATGGGAAAATTTTAATTTAGTTGATCCAAAATATCATGAAGCAAATCGGCATGAATACATGACACACATTGAATACAATATTCACAAAAAAAATTACTTATCATTAATATAATTCAACAAATATTTCTTCCATTGTTCCTGAACTTTCCTCAATTCCTGATTTTTATTTGTTTTTTCTTATCGAACTGCAAATATATTGATTATTTGTGTTAATTTTAAACTAAAAAAAATATAAACATGATATATATAAAAAAACAAAAATATAAACAAAAAGAGAAATATAATTATAACACTAACACTAACAAAAAACATAAATATGATTAATACTTTTCTTGGAATTTGGTTCATTTGTAATGTGATGATTTCATGCATAAATCGTATAATCACAAGTCAAACATATACAAGATTAAACACACGCAAGCCAATTAGTTTCTTAATTAGTTTTCAACGTCTCCTGATTAGACTAAAAGGGTGTACTTATTATGTAGTAAATGTATTTGATGTACCCTTTCTTGTCTCCGCTATAGCATAGGGCTATACCGGTCGATTCTCAGGGAGAGCTCGCGATGGAAGCTTTACGTGTGGTAGTGAAGTGAACAAACGAGTATTCTTCTCTTGCTTATAAAATTAGTGAATCAAGTGAAAAACAAACTAAAGAAAAGGATGGATATGTTCATGGTGAAAAAGTCGGGAAAAGAAATCAAGATTGGGATTGGTTTATTCACAAGAAAAGGAAAGAAAACTTTAGAAAACTTGAATGAAAGAAAACCATGACTAGCTAACCTTAACTACCTTGCCAAAACATACTAAACTCCTTGATAGTGATGCATGCCTCATGTTGATTCATTGGCATGGATATGTCTTGCTTGTTGGTCTAATTACTTTCTCACTTGGATGATGGGGATTCATTCTTGGACTTGTCTTGTAGCCTCCATAGATGGTCATCGGCCTACAAATTAGACTTTCAATAATAGAAACAAAAGAGCTACACTCAAGGGATGCTAATGAATAGGCATACAACATTCAAGAATCGACATAATGAAGTTGTACAACAAATAGCATATTGGTGATCCATCTCCATGTTCCATCAAGGCACTAGTTCAAAGACTAGGCTCCAAGTGAGGCACACATGAATCATATGGAGAATTACAACAAGATACTTGCCAAGGAATGAAAAGAAACCCATCGGAGAAGAGAAAACCATACAAATTGCAAGATGAAGTAAAGCAATCACCCATGAGTTAGATGTTAGCAAGGTAGTGGTTAGCTAGTACATGGAGAAAGAATTAGCTACACATCATTACAAAAGAAAAGCTAAACATGAATTAAATTGCAAGAAAGTAAACAAAGCAAGTAAGGAAAGAAATCAAACTAGAATCAAGCTCAAGTAGAGAAGTAGAGAATGGATCAATCCTTGTATAGCTCCAAGTTGTCACTCCTTGATGATACAAGCTCTCTCTCTCTTACAACTCTCTCTTGCAATGAAATCTAGGGAGAAGAAGATCATAGAGAGCTAAAAACCCTAAACAAAAACTAACAAAATACAAAACTTTGAACTAATCTCTCTCTCTTCTCTGATCAGTTTTTGTACGCAGGTCTTCATGGAGTATTTATAGCATGGATGAGAACCTTCGAGAGCCTAGTTTGTTGGCGCAAAATCTGAGATCCAACGGCCCGGATTTTGCGGTGGATCCGCCGCAAGTCGCGGCACTTTTGTGGCCGTTGGCTAACAACTTTCTGGTGGAGATTAGTTACAAGGTTGTTAGCCACGTGGTATATCTAGAATCTTCGTTTGTTGCGCGGATTTCTCTGGATCTGGATTTGAATTTGGCTTTATCTTTAATCTTGATTAATCACTTAATTAGTGTTAATTAAGTGATTATTTGGATATCTCTCCATTAAGTGTGTACCTGCAAATATGTAGAGAAGAGGAGTAAAAATCACATATTTATTGTAATATGCATGGGAATTATGATGTAAAATATGCAATATTGGATACCAATCACACCCCCACACTTATTCTTTTGCTCGTCCCGAGCAAAACAAAGAAAGAAAATCTAAACTACCAATTTTATTACACCACTTTCGCAGGTGACGCGATTGCACTGAGCATGTGCAACAAGCCGTTAAACCTCTAGGTTACCCTAGAGGAGGAGTGTTGTCTCCTGAGGGTTTTCAGCGGATTACACCCACAAAATCCATAAAGAAAGAAGACAAATGTTAGTATTTTGAAAACGCATTTTGAATAAGAGACATGTTTACGAACTATTTTCGCAAAAATATAAGTGATCCTAGGTCATAAGTCCACCTATAATTATTCTTCCTTAAACTTAGTATCCATGCAAGATCTTGCTTTTAATTAAGGTAAGAATTCAAAATTGGATTGAATATTTTATCTTTCATAAAACCTAGATAATATGCACACTGTGTAAGTGAAGGTTTCTTGGGATTTCAACTCCAACCATAAAGCCATTTATTTATCTATATATTTATTTTTTTTATGCTTTTTTTCTTCCCTTAGTTTAGGCTTTCTAGTCTACCCTTGTAACGAGCCTTTAACCGATGACTCCCAAACCAGACGGTCTTAGGGCACCAGATGAGAAAACATCCCTCGGGTTTAAGGTCTCGAGTAGAAAAGGCCACGAAACTAAAGGGGATTATTTATTATCACCGTTAGGCGTGAATAATCATGCTTCTTGAGGCATAATTATCCAGCTTAATAAGTGAGATCACCGTTAGGCGTGAGTAACCATGCTTCTTGAGGCATAGTTATCCAGCTTAATAAGTGATCTTTTATTTATATATACATATATATTTTTTTTTCTTTTTTTTTTATATGGCATTTTTGGTCTTTGTCTCCATCCCAAGAAATGTGTAAGTGTAAAGTGCATATTTATCTAAGGTAAAAATTCAAGATAAAAATATCTCACCAATTTTACTTACTTAGTCTATAATTTCAAACAAGATCTATTACTTCAACTATGTTTAAGATGTCATAATTAAGGCTTTCTTAATTTCTAAGATACATCTTAATTTTCTTAAAAATAGAACAAAACTTTGTCTCTTATTTCAAAAAGTTTTTATTTTTTTTATATTTTTATTATTATTTTTTTTATTTATTAAAAGAAGTGTAAAAGAAAGAAAATCTAAGAAAAAAAAAACTCTAAAAGAAGTGTAAAAGAAAGAAATTCTAAAAACTCTAAGTTAGTAAACCCTCCCCCACACTTATTTCATGCATTGTCCTCAATGCATCATGATATATGTATGCATGAAACAAAATGGAAGGGGAAGGAATTATTTACAAGGAATATACAAGTGTAACTCTCACCTGGGCTTTTGGTCGCTTCCCTCTGGCCCGTTTCCCATCGTTCCAATGTGTTCTCTTTCTTGAGCTCCATTGGGAAACGGTCTGAATTATTCTAACCCTAGGTGTTTCCAGTTTCAATTGGTTGTTATTTTCATTCATACTCATTCCACCACATCGTTCACAAACAAAGTCCTTATCACCACTCTCACTCAGAATCTCATCACTTCCAATTTTAAGAAATTTTAACTCTTCTCCATATAATTCTTCAAAACTCAAATCAACATCCGGAAGTGGACAATCAGCTAATTTACCCCGAGTTGACTCATCTAAACACATGATCTCATCAGCAAACAAGTCTTCAAAAGATATATCAATTGGAGGTTCTAATACACTCTTAGTTGGCTTATTGAAAGTGAAAATATCCAAATCAACTTTCCCCGTTTGAAAGGGTACTCGGATAAGAGAATCACAAGATTGTGACTCATCTTTTGGATCTTCACTTTCCTCCTCACAATTGTTATTAATGAAGCTAACCTCAAATGTTTGATCTTTTGTTTGTGAGGCTGTGTGTGGAAGACATTGTGTTCATGTGTCATGTTACCAAAAGTCAACCTCATTGATCCATTCCGGCAATTAATGATTGCATTTGCAGTAGCCAGGAATGGTCGACCCAGAATGACAGAAATTTGTGCCCTTTGATTGGAATTTGACACTGGTTTTGTTTCAAGGACAACAAAGTCAACAGGATAAAAGAATTCTCCAACTTTGACAAGAATATCTTGAATTACCCCCTTGGGTTTAGTAACAGAGCGGTCAGCCAATTGGATGGTCATTTGGGTCGGGAGGAGATCACCTAACCCCAATTGTTGGTACACAGAGAAAGGTAGGAGATTAATGCTGGCCCCCAAATCAAGAAGTGCCCTATTTATTGTAGTCTGTCCTATGATGCATGAAATGGTGGGGCTCCCTGGGTCTTTGTATTTTACAGGAATTGGACCAGTGAGCAACTCAGTGATGGATGATGTAAGGAAGACTTTTTTAGGAACTTGGGTCTTCCTCTTCTTGGTGCACATTTCCTTCAAAAATTTGGCATATGATGGCACTTGTTGAATGGCATCAAGGAGAGGGACATTGATTTGGACCTTATTGAATGTTTCTTTTATTTTCTCCATGTGAGCATTTGACTTGTTATTTAGAAGCCTATTTGGATATGGTACTCTAGGCTTATAAGGTTGCTCATCTACCTTTTCTTTCCCTTGGCTTGAGATGTGGATGGCTCTGCACTAGAGGATGGTTTGTCAAAAGTTGGTGGTATTGGGACATGAGGTGTTGGCTTTGGTACTGGATGAGATTGTGAACTAGAAACCTTATTGTCAACTTGTTTACCAGATCTCAGGGTATGAATGGCATGACAGTGACTGGGTCCTGAATCTTCAACTTTGGGATTTAGCAATGGCTGATTTGGGAACAAATTTCTTTGATTCTCAGCCAATTGCCCAATTTGGACCTTCATTTCATTCAACTCCTGCTGCTGGTTTTTTGTTAAGGTTTCTATCATTTGTTTCAACTCAGATATTTCGGAATTATTTTGGGGTGGATGTTGAGGATATGGAGATTGGAATTGTGATTGGTAGAATGGTGGAGGATTCTGATAAGACTGATATGACTGTGGTGGACTTTGAGATGGATGAACATACAGTGAATTCTGATCGAAACTGGATGGATGAAACTGAGCATTGTATGGATATGGAAGTGGTAGCATATGATGCTCAGGACCAGACTGACTCCATGAAAAATTTGGATGGTTCTGCCATCCTGAATTGTAAGTGTTGGAGTATGTATGATTATTGGGTCTGGTCAATACTGCATTCATTTTCTCCTGAAATGATTGTGGCTGATATAATG
Source organism: Agave tequilana (assembly GCA_038442645.1). NCBI lineage: Eukaryota > Viridiplantae > Streptophyta > Magnoliopsida > Asparagales > Asparagaceae > Agave > Agave tequilana. The sequence continues at coordinate 73,294 of JAVJIF010014615.1, read as the reverse complement.
GACACTCCTCAACAACATGGCTAAGGTCATGACAGTTGGTGCAACCTGGTCTAATCAAAGGCAATGGGTTGACCTGGTTGACCACAGAATTCCCTTTTGACTCAAGCAACTCTATCCTCTTCATTAATTGTGTGATCTTGGTTTCTGCAGCTAGAGAGGATTCTTTGGAGTGTGTACCAGTTCTGGAAGTGGTGGGAGTCGGTCTATCAGGGCATGACTCCCACTGAATGGTTTTCTCAGCTAGGGTTTCAAAGAGATCCCACCCCTGATGTTCATCTTTTTTCAAGAATTCTCCTTGGTACATGGATTCTAAAAGTGTTTTCGTTTGGTAATCTAATCCATCATAGATAATCTGGCATAGACGCCATTTCTCTATGCCGTGATGGGGACACAGGGCAAGAAGGTCTTTGAAACGCTCAAGATACTTCCAGAAAGGTTCATTTATTTCCTACTTGAATTGCATTATGTTCTTTCTCATGAGGGCTGTTTTGTGGATAGGATAGAATTTCTTAAGAAAGACTTTAACAAAATCCTCCCATAAAGATATGGAACTGACTGGAAGATTATAAAGCCATTTCTTAGCTAAATCCTTAAGTGCAAACGGTATGAACCGTAACCTAACAGCATCCTCAGACAGTTGGGAAATTCTCATCATTTGGCATACCTCTTCAAACTCACGAATAAAGAGGTACGCGTCCTCAGACTCTAGACCATGGAAATGGGGAAGTGTACTAATGAATTGTGGTTTCAGCTCGAAGTGATTTCCATTTGGCTCGGGGAGAAGAATGCATGAAGGAATGGAGGTGCGAATCGGATAAAATCGATCCTGAAGTGAGACGTTGTTGGTCATGATGTGAAGTGGATGTGTAAGTGCAAGTGTAGAATTAGGATCACAAAACCACTATCGTATATACAATCACAAACAACGTGCACCGATCACACCAGCGAAAAAGAAAAATAACAAACAACAAAAGAAAAAATCAATCCAAGCTTGTCTAGAGTTTCTGGTCCTAGATGACTCCTAAATAGACTGTCCACAGGAGGTTTGGTGTAGACTCTGACTATAAGCAAATCAGCCAGGGAAGGGTAAGGTTGGTGGGAGGTTTTCCGTCCGGAGACGTTCCTTAATTAAGTAACCAGCAACCTTCGGGCTTTCGGCCCTCAACCCCTTTCCTAGACACTGATTTTACAGAAGTCAATTTCCAACACTTTTCCCCCTTAGGAAAATCTCCTAAGTGAGTCCGGATGTCCCTAGGGCCAACGTCTATCAAATTTTATTTACAAGCTTGAGATTGTGAGTGCTGGGATAGTGGTTTGCGGGCTAAGGAAAGGGTAATGACCTCCCCCACCTTATCTTATTTACAGGTATTGCCCTTAAAATTGAATTGTGCAAGTGTACGATATAGAAACAAACAAGGTTCACTCCAAGTAAGATAAATCAAACAAAGAGTGAGTCCTAATCTATATGCAATGAATTACGTACCTTGTCCCCCGCACTCTTCAACAGTAAATGTAAAGTAATTGAAAGACACGTGCCTATAATGCAAGATGTCTAACAATTTTTATCAATTAACACCAAATTTTTTACTGTTGATTAGCAAATATCAGGTGAAGAATACAAGATTTCAGATATATCAGCAGAAGTAATTTGCAAAGCAGCAATCCCTGCAGAAAAATTGTTAGAAGTGAACTCCTCTTTGCCGCGTTCCCACGGCAAAATGCCGCGGCTACGCGGCAATTTGGAGGGATCCTGGGCTCTGCTTTCTTGAGCAGAGGCCCAGGTCCACTTATATGATTCTGCACTGCAAGATTTTCTGTATCTTCAACCTGTACCTGCAACAGAGAAGAAGTATCGTTTAGTTTCTCACTTTTAAAGCAAATACCGTCGCTCTCCCCGGCAACGGCGCCATTTTTTTGATTAGACTAAAAGGGTGTACTTATTATGTAGTAAATGTATTTGATGTACCCTTTCTTGTCTCCGCTATAGCATAGGGCTATACCGAGTCGATTCTCAGGGAGAGCTCGCGATGGAAGCTTTACGTGTGGTAGTGAAGTGAACAAACGAGTATTCTTCTCTTGCTTATAAAATTAGTGAATCAAGTGAAAAACAAACTAAAGAAAAGGATGGATATGTTCATGGTGAAAAAGTCGGGAAAAGAAATCAAGATTGGGATTGGTTTATTCACAAGAAAAGGAAAGAAAACTTTAGAAAACTTGAATGAAAGAAAACCATGACTAGCTAACCTTAACTACCTTGCCAAAACATACTAAACTCCTTGATAGTGATGCATGCCTCATGTTGATTCATTGGCATGGATATGTCTTGCTTGTTGGTCTAATTACTTTCTCACTTGGATGATGGGGATTCATTCTTGGACTTGTCTTGTAGCCTCCATAGATGGTCATCGGCCTACAAATTAGACTTTCAATAATAGAAACAAAAGAGCTACACTCAAGGGATGCTAATGAATAGGCATACAACATTCAAGAATCGACATAATGAAGTTGTACAACAAATAGCATATTGGTGATCCATCTCCATGTTCCATCAAGGCACTAGTTCAAAGACTAGGCTCCAAGTGAGGCACACATGAATCATATGGAGAATTACAACAAGATACTTGCCAAGGAATGAAAAGAAACCCATCGGAGAAGAGAAAACCATACAAATTGCAAGATGAAGTAAAGCAATCACCCATGAGTTAGATGTTAGCAAGGTAGTGGTTAGCTAGTACATGGAGAAAGAATTAGCTACACATCATTACAAAAGAAAAGCTAAACATGAATTAAATTGCAAGAAAGTAAACAAAGCAAGTAAGGAAAGAAATCAAACTAGAATCAAGCTCAAGTAGAGAAGTAGAGAATGGATCAATCCTTGTATAGCTCCAAGTTGTCACTCCTTGATGATACAAGCTCTCTCTCTCTTACAACTCTCTCTTGCAATGAAATCTAGGGAGAAGAAGATCATAGAGAGCTAAAAACCCTAAACAAAAACTAACAAAATACAAAACTTTGAACTAATCTCTCTCTCTTCTCTGATCAGTTTTTGTATGCAGGTCTTCATGGAGTATTTATAGCATGGATGAGAACCTTCGAGAGCCTAGTTTGTTGGCGCAAAATCTGAGATCCAACGGCCCGGATTTTGCGGTGGATCCGCCGCAAGTCGCGGCACTTTTGTGGCCGTTGGCTAACAACTTTCTGGTGGAGATTAGTTACAAGGTTGTTAGCCACGTGGTATATCTAGAATCTTCGTTTGTTGCGCGGATTTCTCTGGATCTGGATTTGAATTTGGCTTTATCTTTAATCTTAATTAATCACTTAATTAGTGTTAATTAAGTGATTATTTGGATATCTCTCATTAAGTGTGTACCTGCAAATATGTAGAGAAGAGGAGTAAAAATCACATATTTATTTGTAATATGCATGGGAATTATGATGTAAAATATGCAATATTGGATACCAATCATCTCCCCAAACGAGTCCAACCAATATATAATACTGAGCGATGGGTCAATTATGCACAACGTCCAATGTGAATTGTAAGATAAATTCATATATTAATGATAGTAAATAATTAATATAATTTATATTGACAATTAAATTATTCTAAATTTACTTACAGAATGATTATCCCAGATATTGTTCTTCATCTTTTCTGAGATATCCCGCTCAACATATTTCACAATGAAAATATGCACAAACTCAAACAAAAAAAAAATGAACTTAAACACAATACCCTCTTTACAAAAAATATTTCACAACATATCCCGTCCACTCTCCCCGAACTTCATCCAATGCCTCAAATGAATATTATTTTTGTTATCAAACTGCAAAATATTGACTTATTTGTGTTATTTTTAATATATACTAACAAAAAATATAAATTAACTTTAAGACAAAGGATTATACCTTTGTAGAAATATCGGGCCTTGTCAGCCGTTTCAGCTTCTTTGGTTGTCACATGTGCAATTCGGTATAAACAAATAAATTGTTTTAGTGTTTTGTTAGTACATTGCCATTGAAATGATACATTAAAGGACCAATTTGTTAAGTTATTTGATTGGATTGAGGGGAAGAAGGTGTTAAAAATGGATGGGAAGATCCCTACAAAAAATCGCCAATCTGTAATAGATGTTTTCAATGATTTGACAAGTAAAGCAAGGGCCCTATTGGCATGAACAAAAGCATGTTCTAATGGAATAAGTCTTGTTGGTGCTTTAAGGGTGGTTTTAAATGATGTTCTTTGGAACCCGTCTTTGAAACACCAAAGAACATCAATTAGAATCACTCTTGAAGCACCAACAAGACTTATTCTTTCAGAACATGTTTTTATTGATGTCAATGGGACCCTTGCTTCACTTGTCAAATCATTAAAAATATCTATTACAGATTGATGATTCTTTGTAGGATCTTCCGGTCCATCTTTAACACCTCTTTCCCCTCAGTCCAATCAAATAACTTAACAAACTGGTGTTTTATCATTTCTAATGGCTCAATGTACTAACAAAATACTAAAACCTTCTTCTAATTGGTCTATCTCCTTTTGCACTCTCACCATGTCATATTCACCTTGTATAACTTTGATCAATGCATTAATAATTACATCCATTTTTTATTCATATTTACCTAGTGTAGACATCATATATAAAAATTGAATTAACAATAATATACATAACATGTAAAGAGTTCAAATTGATAGTCTAATTATAATTATTCTTTTTTTATTTCTGTTTTACTTTTTGTTCTTATTTTTTGTGAGCTCAGTTCTTATGATTACAATGTTTTCATTTTTACATAAACACATTAATTTTTATACACACACGACATGCAAGCATACCCCACATACGCACACACGCACACCCACACACTTACACTTCACCTACCCAAACACCACCTACACACTTACACACACAAATACGACACGCATACACAAGCACCAACACACCTATACCACCACTACCACCCACATCATACACACACACACACAAAACCACCACTAAACACACATATGCACTAACATTAAGCACGACACACACACACACAACCACCATCACACGTACACACACAAAAACATTAAGCATGACGCGCGCGCGCGCACACACATAGCCACACACAAACACACACCCCACACACCCACCATCAAGCATGATACCCCTCCATAACCACACTATGCTAGAAAAATCAATAATTTTTTTAATAATTTTAAGTCTAAGTCGTTATCAATATTTTTTTTAAAGATTTCCCCCCTTTTCCTTCCTCTCTCCTCTCTCCCCTCCCCCTCTTCCCCCTCCCTCTCCCCGCTCATACTCTACTAAATCCCTAACGCCTTTTTGTCGTCGAATGTCTCGTCGGTTTTCACCACCTCAGTTATATATTATTTTAACATAATCACCACACATACATATACACACACCCCACCACCACCAACACCAACTGGTTAAAAAAGAAGAAAAAGATGATGGTGGAGATCAAACTCACCACCGATAGATGATATCACCGCGGATGAAGAACTATTGGCTCAGTGAGGACACCGTCGTCTCCGTCGCCTCCGCGCCGGAGAAGATGAACAGTAATTATGGTTTGAGGGTAGAGATTAAGATGAAAAGAACTACACTGAAGAGGGCAGGATTAGGATAAAAATATTATTGCGCGATTTTCAAAATAATGTATTAAACCAATGCTAGTAATTTTTTCACATCGATTCTAGACATAAATTGTTGCAGAATATATAAGATTATGTGTCTGCTATATAAAGAACTAAAGTTAAATGTAGGGATGCGAAACGGGATGGGATGGGCCCGTCCCCGGCCTGGTCGCCGGGCCGGGCCAAGCCTGGACCCGCCGCCAAAATCCGAGCGGCCCAGGCCCGGTCCCCCTAATAGGGACTCGAAAACAGCCCGGAAACCCGACAGGCCCCGGGCCGACCCAGGTTTTTAAAAACCTTATAAAAAAATTGAATTAAAATTCAAAAAAATCAAAATTTTTTTAAAAAATACACACAATTTTTGAAAAAAATGATACAAGCTATAAAATGCAAATGTAGATGTTTCTGATGATGAAATGAAGTGAGGAAGAGTGGGTATTTATAGAGGGGAAGGGGCGGTTAAAATGCAAATTTTTTTTTTGTAAAAAAAATTATGGCCAATATTCCCATTGGGGGCTTTGTAAAAAAAATTACAAAAACCCCAATGGCTATATTATGGCCCAATAATCTCATTGGGGGGGGGGGGGTTTGTAAAAAAAAATTACATTTTCTCCCAAATTGGGCCCAACAGCTAGAATTCTAGCTGTTGGGCACCCGGGCCGGGCTCGGGTTAGTCCCGAGCCCATGTGCGGCCCGGCCCAGCCGAGCCTGGGTTATGATTTCCAAACTATGGCATGCACCGGGTTTAGGGGCGGGCCAGGATTAGGACACGGAGGGTAGGTCGGGCTTGGACGGGCCTGGGCCAACACGAGCCGAGTCCATGTGAGTCCCCCGAGCCGGCCAGGCCCGTTCAAGCCCTTAGCTAAATGTATAATATAATCTGTTTATTTTATATTTAAAAAAATTAATAAACTTTTAATGTTGGTTATTTACAGAACTGACGTGAAAAATTGCACATAGGTTACTTAAAGACCTGACATGGAATGGTTTCTTCTTTTAATCAAAATAAGAAGATAGCATCAAATACTCATTTTATTTTCAAAATTGCCACCGTATTTTGTTTCGTATTGAGTGCAGTTAGAACTGATGTGAAGAGGTAGATGTTTTATCCCAAAATTACTTAAAGATTGTTTCGAGAGTAAACAAGTCACAATGCTTAATGAGGGTGGATTTGTTTGAGATGGCTTTGAACAACATGATGAGGATGGTGTCAGGCCTGTTAGTTTTGGTTGCCTCAATTCATTAGGAAAGAGTTTAAATCAAGGTGAAGCTTCGGAGATAGAGATACTCCGAGAAGATACTCTGCCCAAATTGTTACCTTGATGATTTTACTGCCCTACACAGAGTAATTACGCTGGTCGACCTACGCGGTCAAGTCGTTGTGGGGGTTGAAAGGTGTAACCACCGCTTCCAAATATACCTATCTAAGTACTAATACTCGATATAGTGATAATACTTGATTTGACCTTTTTAGAAGTCAGATTAAGCATGTATCGATTTCTGATATCAATTTCTAATATTTTATATTTCTCTAAATTTTTTAGTATTTTTCTGAATTATTTTGGAGAATCTCCCGAATTCGGTGTTGACTAGCACCGCTGACAAATGAACTTGAATTTCTTGAATCTGATTTCACAGCGTTGCTCAGGATAATATTTTCTATTTTGAGAATTTTTGGAGATTTTTCTAAATTAATCAAAATTTAACCTAATTAAAATAATAATATAAATCATACTTCGATTTCTTTTTCTATTTCTTTCTTCCTTGTCCTTTATTCTACGGTTTTCCTCCACCGACTTATTTTTCCACCCCCTAATTCTCTCTCTTATTTTCTCTCAATTAAACTCTCTCTCACTCAATCTCTCACATCCTCTCTTTAACCTCTCTCCCCCCCTCCCTGACTTTTTTTTTTCTCTCCTCCATTTATCTTTTCCCACACCCATTATCTCTCCCTCCTTTATCTATTAATCCAGCCCCGCCGACCGGCCGACCAAGCCCAACAGTCATCGACTAGGCCCAGTTGTCACCGGCGGACGACCTCTCTCTCTTCTCTTTCTTTCTTTCTTTTTCTCTTTCTTCTTACTCTTCTTCTTCTCCTCCTCCTCCCCCTAGCCGCGCCACCCAGCCCACCACTACGTCGCCTCTGACCAAGCCAGACCACCACTGAACCACCACCACTACTTCTTCGACTACTTTTTCCTCTCTTTATCTTTTTCTCACTCTCCATGTTGTCTCTCTCTCCCCCATCGCCGACGGTAAGCCAGATCGCTGACGGCCAGCCGCCGTGGTGCTGTGGCGCCACCGTGCGTTAGCAACACTTCCTACCCAGGCTGCCACCTCCCTGTTCTCCTCCTCTCTTTCTTTCTCATTCTCTTTTTCTCTCTTTTTATCTCTCTTAATTAGTTCAAACGCATAAACTCAAACTCATTTACCCATCACTTATATTTTGTGTTGGGGAATAGGATCTAACCCCGACCCAATAGCAATCCAAACTCGCTTCAAAAACTTAATAAAGGTGAACCTTGCATAAAACCTCCTGATAATTTATAATATTTGCATTTTAGATGTTTTTATTACATATCTAACCTATTTTAATTTTAGTATTCAGGTGATATCTTAACCATTCGGAGTCCGATTTGGACGATTCTCGAGCCGTTGCGATTGTAGAAAAATGAGCTACATTCCTATGATAACTATGTGAGTATTTTTTTATTTTATAAGTTATATTTCAATGTGTTAAATTATAAATTAGTTAACTAAATTGTATTTAGTTTAATAAATCATGTAAATTGCATTTATCGTCCAATAAACCATGTAATGGTAAAACACTTTATTCAAAATATGAGTGAGTGCTTTTTAAATATTTTCAATAAAATAATATTTAATCATGATTCATTATTTAATATAACATATAAATGAATTATTTATATATTTAGTGATTATTAGACTATAGATTAAAGAAATTCCAGATTAATAAATAAATTAATAATTTTAATATGGTTGTGAAGAGTTTAAAATAAATAATTGTACATAATTAATATGTGATATCGATCATGTTAATAATATTGAAACTGTTGGAATAAATAATAATATATTGATACATGCTCATGTTATGATAATACCCTGATATGGCCACTATTACATGACTTACATTGGATACTGTTATTTATATATTCTAATATCACTTTAAATGGATTGCAGTTATTTGCATATTTCTGTACACCCATTACACGGATACTCTGTTACACTAAACATTATTATTTCATGTCATGTATCACAATTACATTGATTCACATGAGTTCATGACTTGATAATATTTATTGAATACTGATACATGACTGTTTACCGAATCACTAGTATTGATGTGGCATTCACTATTACATGAATATTTCCTGAATACGGTATATGACTGTTTCCTGTATTCTTGATATTGATATGACATTCCTGTTATCTGGATATATTGACAACTGACCTAAGATGTGTGAAACTAACTACCACATGGGATAAAATGCCATACCACATACGTGGTGGGCCCACCTCTAAAGTCCTACGTCTTATGGATCTTATGCCACCTAGCTCTTGCTATCATGTTACATGTTATTACTGTTATTTCTGTGTAATTAAATATAATAAATATAACATGGATTGGGAGAAACTGGATGGTTGACTAGGTCTTTTCAGGTGAATGTCTTGAATTCAAATTCGTCCCATTGTAGGGGATGTGGTAGTGCTGGTTATCGCTTGTATATAGCTCATTGAGTTTCTTATTTCTTATTCATGCCCTAACGGGTAGCCCTGATCTCAGCAACTAGGGGTTGTTTAAGCTCATGATCCCGAGTATGTACGGGGTACACCCACCTGATTAGAGCTCCTCTACCATTGAGTTTTCAATTAACATAATAAAATAGTATAAATAATGGTGACGTCAGGAGCAATTGTTATTTAGACACTCTCTCGCTCGGATAATAGTACCCGTATGCCATATTCAGATGGGTTCAACTGGAGTTCGTGTTCCAGTATGAACTGTTAGTGGTATGGAACACTGGAAGAGATTGATTAAAATATCAAATGATGCTGATTATTATTATTGTATAACAATATATTGAAATTCACCTGCATGATATCATGTTTATGTTTATTGTATTAAATTTTCTGATTTTCTTATTTATCAGCATATTACAATGCATATATACCCTGTGTTTCATGTATTATCTGTAAACTCATTATTTCTGCATACTCACGACACTATATCATGATTATTTCTATTTATTTTCTGTGTAAGTGTTCATATTAACTACTGTACAGTCATGTTACTGTTACTTTTAGCTTAAAAAATAAATAGGAAACAATTAAGACTTTATACATGTTAATAAAACAAATTGATTTCATCAGCATATAACTAAATTTTGTATCTTATCACTCAGATTGCATAGTAATAACATGTTAATAGTTATTAATGTTTAAACGATAATGTCTTAATATAATGCCGGCAGAAACATTTCAAATCAACTGTTAGTATCATTATATTGTATCATTGTTATTTAGACATATATTATATATTAACATGATTGTAATACTATTGTAGTATACTATTATCTTTCTTCATTTTACCACTCACTAGGTCGCTTTCTGATGACCCTGAGATTGCTTCCTCAGACTGCAGCATAGAGATTTTGCAGTACCTGAGGGTTTTACGAGATGTTAGTAGGAGACTCGTCATCTTTATTACTCGTACATATCTTTATTATTTTATCTTAGTTTTCTTATTTATTCAAATATCCATATCTATCACGATCCATTTATGATGCTTGGGAAACGTACAAGGAATTGATTGGGAAGGTCCCATATCCTAGACTCCCCGGGTGATTGGAGATCCAATTTTTCTACAACAGGCTGCAACCAAACACAAAAATGATAGTTGATACGGCAGCCGGAGCAGCATTGATGGACAAAAATCGAGATGAAGCGTACGAGCTCTTGGAGGAGATGGCATCTAATGACTTTCAATAGCAAGTAGAAAAGGAGACGCCAAAAAAGGTTGAGGGCATGTATGGACTTAACGCTATCACAGTGTTGCAAGCTCAACTCACATCATTGAAGAAGCAAATGGGAGCCCTCAATATGAGTGCTATTCAATTTCAACCTCTAGCTTGTGATTTTTATGGAGGAGGACATTCTAGCGGAGATTGCCAAGTTGGCAACACTTTTGCTCATGCTCGAAATGAATAAGCCAACTTCATCAATAATTTCCGACACTCCAACAACTCTTACTCCAATCCAGCTTAGAACAATCACCCAAATCTCGCATGGGTTGATAACTTTCAACAACAGCAACAATTGCAAGAGAAGAAAGTAAATTTGGACGAAGCCCACGCAAAGTTCGTGGAAAGAACCGAGTACTTATTTGCAAAGACCAAAGCAAAGATGGAGAAGCAAGAAGTCCTCATCAAAAATCAAGTGACATCCATACACAATCTGAAAAGTTTAGGTTGGAAAAATTGTCGACCTACTCTCTGTAAGGACACAGCAATTGCTAACGAGCAATACCGAGAAGAATTTAAAGGAGGAAGTAAATGCAATAACTCTCAGGAGTGGAAGGAAACTAGAGCAGGCACAGATGAAAAAAAAAACAGATATAGAATGCACAAAAGATTCTGAGAAAAGCAACACAGATGACCAAGGAAAGGTGAAGGATAGCAGAGAACATCAGACGGCAAAATCATCGTCCGAACAGCTAATCCGCTGTCCAGAAGCAGAACCAGAGCCAGAACCTACAAAGAAGCCCTCAGTGAAGCCTTATGTTCCACCTATTCCATTTCCTCAGAGATTCAAACAAAAGAAGATAGATAAAGATTTCTCTAATTTTCTAAATATTTTCAAAACTTTGCATATTAATATTCCATTCATAGATGCATTAGAATAGAATTCAAAGTATACAATGTTCATGAAGGAGATCCTAGCTAAGAAGAGGAAGCTACAGAAGCACGAAATGATCAAGCTCAACAAAGAGTGCAATTTCATAATTTTAAGTTTTCTTTTTTTTTTTTTAAATTTTATTGTTACTTTTTGAAAGCAAATGTTTAACCCCTAAATTAGTTTTGAGTTAGTGCAGGAGACTAAACCTAGATTTGTTGCCAAACACCCTTAATTAACTCTTTTCGGATATAGAAGTCCTTATAGTTGCCCCTTACTCATAATGTCTGTTGACACCTGAAAAAAGACAAGCTTTCGGGCAGCACTTCAACCGGTCTGAACTACGTCCACACTCGATGACATGTACAAAAGTCAGAATTATGGACGAGCTGATGACCAGTTCTATACCTGCTTCAGAGGCTAAAGCAGGCCTATAAGGCTAGGTTTATTCAACATCTAACCTCGCATGAGCCTAAACGGGGCTCATAGCCTTGTCAAAAGGCTGAAGCCACTAGCTTCGCACGAGGCTTCAATCAGCCCCGCGGCAACTTCGCTGGAAGCTTTCTCACCAACTTCGCTGGAAGTGTAGTCTAGCTCTGCTCTGAGCTAACTTTCTAGCTTCGCTTGAAGGTTTCTCATAAGCTTCGCTTGAAGTTTTGTCCAGCTCTGTTCTGAGCTAACTTTTTAGCTTCGCCTGAAGTTTCACCTAACCTATCAAATGAGCTACTTCTAGCCTCGCTTGAAGCCTTGAATATAGATTCGCCTGAAGCTTTTAAGATGAATTTCGCATGAAACTCACGCCCAGCTCCATCATGAGCTTTTTCAGACATCAGTAGACTATTTCAAAATCTCACGGGGGAGTAATGGGTGAACCCCACTATTTTAGTGGGGTTAATACCAATTTAAGTGGGCGGTTACACCCCCCACTTCATCCCACATTAAATGGAGACAATTAAGCCACAATGTCTATCAATAGCTTGCGCGAATCTCCCAGCTTCGCCTGAAACTTGCATTTAGCCTCACGGCAAGGGTATTTCGAGTCTCGTGTGAGGCTAACAGACTGATTCAACCTTATTGAATTCAAAGGGGCAGTTACACCCCTATTTTTACTATAAATAGCCCTTTGCAAGAGAGAAGAAGGGGCGGGGAAAAGATTCAGAGCTCTAAGAGACCTTTAGCCCGAAAGAGTCCTCTTGCTTTTAAGCTTTCAAAGCTCCAGAGATTCAATTCTCTTTCATCCAGGGTCCCAACACGTCTTCTACATACAGAGGATTTTTAGAACCGAGTGAGAAGGAAATTCTCTCAAGAAGGCTTGAACATCCGACCGATTGCATCGTCAACGAGATAAAGTGATCGTGCACTGATCAGATTCCCATCGGCCTACTTTCCCAGAAATCTCAGAGGAGATCTACTTGTAATCTTTCTTTTTCCTTTAAAGAATTACCTGTAATTTTGCTCATCGATCCTTTTGTAAGTTTTCCACAATCATCTTTCAATGAAAAACAAGATGGCGACTCCGCTGGGGGCAAGAGTCTTCTTCTGCAATAAGGAGACGATGTCGCAATGCAACGGTCAGAGTACTGAATCCATCACCGTTGAAAATTTGGTCATCCATTTTGATCAAGAGAAGTTAGAGGAACTCCTCTCTGGAGGTGATCCGGCACCTCATGCATGGAAGCAAAGGAAAGTCTCTGTAACCAAAGCTCCATCAGCTACAGATCAGAGAGCAGCTCCGACTGAGGCTGTGTCCAAGCCTATGCCAGTTGCGAACTCAAACATGAACAAGTTGAAGGAACTACATTGTTTTGTGATAATAATTCAGCTATTTCTCTTACAAAAAATCCTGTTTTCATAGGAAAAGCAATCACATAAGGATCAAGTATCACTTCATTCGAGACTTAGTAAAAGATGATGAGATCAATGTCATGCATTGCAAAACACGAGCGAATTGCTGACATCTTTATAAAAGCTTTGAAGTATGACGTTTTCAAGAAGATGAATGGCGTATTGGTAATCTAGCTTAAGGGAAGCTGTTGAAAATATAAGCTAGACTTCTTCGTATCTCGTTTGTTTTCCTGGTTTCTCAAGACACATTGTACTTAACTACAAACTTCTCGTGTCCCGAATACATTGGAGAATACTCTTCGTGTAATGAACAAAACACTTCGTATTTTGTGATGTAGTTAAGGGAATGAACCTAATCTATTTATGTTGCATGAATGTATTTAATTTTGTTAGTTTTCATGTTTATCTTTAGGCCCTATATAAAGGTCATGTAACTAATTATTTTCATCAAGTTGAATCAATAGAAATCTTCTCTCTTCCTAGTATATTTTATAGTCTCTTTTGCATAATATCTAGTATCAAGGGTACACGCCCCTCTTGTGTTCTGATTATTTGTACTCCCGTTTTCTTATCACATTCAAGGCCTGGAAGCTTTTGATTTATTGCATGTCAACGTTTTCTCCTTTTTCATTTACATTGTTTCTTTGATATTATTTTCATTTCAAAGTCATGCAAAAGTTTATACTACAGAGATTATACAATGGTTGAAAATTGATGGTTCATAGAAATTCCAGTGTATGTAAACCAATAACGACATTCATGATCTCAAAGCTTTCAGGCTGTTGCCTACAAAGGATTTCTCCTTTTTATCTACAATCATTCTTTTGGATATCTACATCTGCAGAAAACAGAGTCCTGATGTTTCAATTGTCTAGGTTAAAATAGAATACATTAATGTTAAGAAGTTAGCCCCAGTTCTAACTACAGACAGACAAATCGTATCCGCCACACTGCGTTCTTCAGCCTCAATGTTAAAACCATTGCTCTCTTATCATCTAGATAGAAATTAGAATACAGATGGGTCATCAGTTTATAGGATGCATGGGAGTACTTGGTAGAGTGCAAGCCCTGCACCCAGTGAGAAATATCATCTAGCAATTGCTTGTCATACTCGAAGCATGTCCCGGACACTCAGATTATAAGAGGGTCAAGGGTTAATCTTGTGTTGACACAGGAGATTAGCCCTCTTATAATATTATAAAAGGTTCAAAGGCTTTAAAGTTTTGTACGTCTGAAATCTGACATCTTATCCGCGTGTTAATGTGAGATTGACTCTCTTATAATATGTGTTGGCTTACACACATGGACCAAATCCCATCCACAAATGTAGGGAATATACATGATAACACCTTCCAATGCAAAACGAGCAAATGAGGATCCTGATGTATCCCCCGTTGGATGAATGAACATAACCAAAAGCCTTTTCTTTTATAGGGTACTAAGAATCCTCCTTGATGCAATAACTTGAAATATCTGTTAACAGACAGCTGCGGAATGCTCATGGAGCTTTTGAAATTATATGAAGTTCTCAACTGTCATTCGATCCTGTGAAGTGATGGATATCAATCAGTCCCATACTTTTGCATCACAAGCCTCCATTCGATAATCCCAAGCATCAGAAGTAGCAAACAGATGAGCATTCACCAGACACAAGGGTCAACTAAAATCCAGACAGTCCCTATGTTTCTGCTTTATAAGCTTCCACCAGAAAGTCCCAAGCTTCAGAAACAACAAACAAATAAGCAATTCACCAAACACCCCTGCCAATTCTTAAGCTTCTTCACAAGCTGACAGTAAACTCAGAGCATCAGAAGCAGCAAAACTAATGACCATTTCACCAAACACCGGGTCAACTAAACCCCATCCCATCCATCCAACTGTACCCCTATAAATTTTATCTTTTCAATGAGTTCTGCCTTAAAATTTTCATTGATCTGAAAAAGTTTGGCCATCATATTATGTGAATTCTCCATCAAATGATGAGAAGTATTTTCTAAAATGACAGTCATATACTAATTCTAGTGCTCAGCAAACATAACTCTATCTAGTTGTCCCTATCTTGAAACATATTATCAACAAGAAACATCCATATAATTTTTGCAGACTGAGCCGAACTAAATTAAGCCATTACTTGTTAAACTTTCAAATCCCAAATTCCATATCATCGCATTGGGCTCCGTAAAAGATTATCATTGAGTCCTGACTGCTAACTAACTCCCGAAACCTGAAAGGAAACAGCATGGGATTCTTCAAGCTGCATCTCCTATCCTCTTCATCACTACCATCCTCCTAAGTTTCTTACCCACTTTCTCTGAACCCGAAACGACCCAAGAACTCTCCACCTGGTCCCTTATCCCTCCCTATTCTAGGTCATCTCCACCTCATCAAGAGACCCATCCACCGGCCCCTTACTAAGCACGCCACGGACCTGTCCTCTCTGTTCGTTTGGGTCATGCCCAGTTCTCTTAATATCTTCTTCTTCCCGCCCTGATGAATGTTGTCCTTGAAATGGTGGTGTTGAACATAAAAACTGTCATTTGCTTGAAACTACTCGTACATTGCTTATTCATAAGAAAGTTCTTAAATATATTTGAAAGGGTGCGATTCTTATAGCACGCTATCTAATTAATCAAATTTCCTCTTCTGTTTTGCAAATTCAAATCCAATATTCAATGTTATATTTCCAAAATGATTTATTTTTTGTGCCACCAAAGAATTTTTTAATGTATGTGTTTTGTTTAGAAGAGTGATCAAATTAGATCTCGTGCTCTCAAATGTATTTTTTTTGAGTATTCTCAGACATAAAAAAGATATCGGTGTTATTGTGCTTCACTAGATCATTTTCGTGTTTTAGCTGATATCACATTTTGAGTAAATCTGGTTTGATAGTGATGAAGAAACTATGATGGAGATGTTAAGAAAACAATTTAAGAGAGTTGAATTTTTCTTTTAAAATTTTCCCAAATTAAAAGGGGTTCTGGTAATCTTCTGGTTTATATATATTGATTGATGAAGTTTTAATGTGAGATAATAATCTTATAATGTAAGATAATAAAGTTTTTATGCAATATTGTATTTTCTCTTCCAAATTTACCCAAAATTCAATTGTTAGCTCGAGCATATGATGTTCTTTTGTTTGCATAATTTTTAATGTATTTTGAATGAAATTTAAAGCAAAATCTTGTTGAAACTTGGGGTTTTTTACTACAAGTAAAATTAGAACCTCAAAATGCTTAACAAATTTTAGAATTTTCTCAGTAGAAGTAAATTAGAAACTTAGCACTAGAAAGTCAAAATCACAAGTATCATTAGAAACTCCAATTACTAGTTAAAGTCAAAATCCTTAACTAAGAGGAGAAATCAAAATCTTTCTTTAACAAACATTAGAAAGTTCTCGGCACATGTTTCATTTCAAACTCAAAATCCTTAACTTAGAAAATCTGGTTAAATAACAGTAATATATAAACATGTAGGACCAAATCACATCCAATATAAAATAGAATTGAGAACATATATAAACATATCACATATAAAAACCTGTCACATATAATTAAGAATTAAGAAACACAAAATCACAATAGAAATCACATACATAAGCGTGTCAAATATATGAAGTTGTCACATATAAAAACTCAACTTAAAGTTGGTACATAGCTTAATATAATTCAAAAATATATATCACACATAAGTTAAAAGCTTGATACAAATTTCTAAGTCTTGACAAATTTTCAGATACACAAGTTTTTCGTACATCCATACAACAGTTTTCCAAGCATTCACTTCAATAGAAGTTTTCTATTATAAATTTCAAGTTGCTAATTCAAACTTTTCAATTCCTGCTCAATGCTAGTAGTAGGTGCTTGTGATTATTGTGTATCTGTGATGTTGTCATTGTTGCCTTGATGATTCTCAGTATTTGCTTTCTCATCCATACACTATAAGAAAAAAAAACCAAATCACACGGGTTAGGCTTTGTCCCCTTCCAGTAGATTCCTGATAGTAAAAAACTTATATAAATGAAAATAAATGAATAAGAGTTTGGACAGACGCATACCTTAGCAAACAACTATACTTTACCAAACCCTAAAAAAGCCTTGAACACCTGACATTGAGCTGATATTTGATACTTGAAAGTGTTAAACACATGATTGCCACCTAACTGCTCCTCATTCAGTTAATTCGTATTAGTTTAAGTATATTTGAAGTATTCTCTCTTTTATATAGTATTTAACATATATGAATTATAATTGGCCTTCTTCTCAAAAGTATACTTTAATGAATTTAAGTTAGCTTATACCAATTTAAAATAGCAAAATGAGAAAATTTTGAAAATGACATGAGAAAGTTAAAGTAATTAAGATGTGATATACCTGGTTTTGAACTCTATTACTAGAAATTGAAGCTCCGACAATACTACTGGTTCCACTTCCAACACTAATGATGAAATTAGACCCAAGAGCTCTCCATGGCTGTGCAGGTGCATATCTCCTTCCCCTTGTACCTCCTTTTCTCATCAAGTTGCCTCTTTATGGTACGTTCCTCCTCTTCCTTGATTTAATGCACTGTGAATGTTTTGACCTGCACCTCCTTGGTGTGCTTCAGCAACAAAATGCCCTCTCCCTCTGGCCATTCTTGTACCATGTCCTTATACGCGTTCTCTTGAGGCTCCTTGACTTGTTGGAGTATGGTTGGAAGGCAAAGTTGGATGCTGATTTTTACTAGTTTTAAATGTTATACATCTGAGTCAAGATTATTAAATACAATGGAGACTGATTTCTGTTTATATACATTCAACATTATTAGATCTTGTCATAGGAAATCACCATCTAATATATGGGAAAAGGCTGACATGTCATTTTCACACACTTAATTTTTCTCATTGAACCATTAAAAAGGGGAGGAAGTTTTTGATGGGGCCAAGAGGATTCACAGCTTTTGTAGCTTAGGACAAAGAAGCCACTCAAATGGTGCTAATGAGGATGGTCGTCCTCAAACATGGTTCAATTTCAGTTTTTTTTCCTTTTTTTTCTTCTTTTGCTCCTTTTGTAAGTAATCCAAAAATATGGTCATTAAAATTAGCATAGGCAAGATTATGGACCAAAGGGAGCACATGAGTAGGTTGGTGATGGCTGTATCTCCAATGCTTGCCTAAAAGAGTGCCTTTTAACATGGCTCGATAACTAAATGCTCCCTAAAGAGGAGAGCTACCTATCTCACCCTAATATGATTTTCAAATCCAATCTTTTAACTATCTTCCTCTAATAACAATGAGTACATATATTATGTGGTGATTATAGATAGCATCCAACTTAAATTAAATAGAAGAAATGGCTTAAAGCAATGTGTGATAGATTTAAATTAGACTTAAAGTAGATAGTTTAAAGTAATTTATCAGATTAGATGCTTGATTTGTTTCTGCAGGAAAGAATGCATGTGGAGGGTTGGTTGTGCACTTAAAGGACAAATACCCAAGCTTAAATCAACAGAAAAATGATTTCTCTCCTACACTTGTTCTTCCTCTTCTTACAATTTCTCTTCTTCAATTTCTATGTTCTTTGATAGCCTCCCTCTCCCTCTAGTCTTCTCAATGACCACTTTCTTTTATGCTGATTTTTGCACCTCCTTGCATTATGTCTAATCTCTTGACAATTAGAGCATGTCATAATAACCCCATCTTTGATATTTTGCTATTGCATCTAAGTTCATTATCTGCTCTGATCCTCTTCTTCTTCTTCCTACCTGCAAGAAAAAATATTAAATTGTTGTATATATAAGAGTATATAAGATAATAAAATAAAATAGAAGAGAATGAGATAGCTAATAACATGTATATACCTGATTAATTGGTATGTGTTGGAATTGAAGAATATGAAGGCGAATCTTCGAGCTGAATTATGGCGAGATCCGTTGATCAAATCAACTGGATGATGGTTGGAGTGTGTTCTCCTTCCATTGGGGATGAACGTGGTATATTCACATGTTCAATTCCGACTTCGAATGAATGAGATATTCAAGTCCAAAGATTGCCTAATTCAAAGTCAAAACGGGACTAAAGGTAGCTAAAAGTATTTAGTCCCACATTGGCCAGGGGATGGAAGTTTGTGGTGTATAAATAGAGAAAATTGAGAACAAAGGGCGTGCCCTTTGGGTACTTGGAGTTTTCGCACGCGAAAAGGAGGGAATTATGCTCGCACATGCGTGCGCGCGCGCCGCCGCTGGCGGCGGCCGGCCAGAGCCGGACCGGGTTTGGGTTTGGGTTTGGGTTTGGGTTCCCTACCTGGCCTGATTCTTTTTGAACCGGGTGTCGCGGGTATGGGTTACTCTGCTACCCGAACCAAACCCGCTCCGCTACCCGCTCCGCTCCAGCCCACCCGCCAACAGTTGTCTGCGAACGGCTCCGAACCGCCCGCCAACGGCTGTTGGAAAACCGTCCGTGCGGTTGGGCGGTTGGACCGAACAATTGCGACGTTTCTGTCCGAACCGTTGCAACTGTTGGGAAAATGGCGGACGAGAATACCCTTCCGGAGCGCTATAAATAGCGCTCCAGATTTCCATTCTCAACACACCAAATTCCAAATATCTCTCTCTCTCTATTATCTGAGTTCTGGTCTGCGGCGCGAAGTGATTTTCGGCGTTCTGAACTGTGCTTCCAGCGTGAAGTAGGAAAGCGGCTTCCAGCGAGAAGTGGGAATCCGAAGCAACTTCCAAAGGAGATTATGCAAAATTGTTCTGAAAGAGGAATCAGAAAATTCAACAGATTCTTTTATAAGAATTGTTGTCTGAATCTGGTACTTCTGAAGAAAGATATTCTTCTACCTTCCTTCGTCCTCAACAGTGGGTGCTCCTCCAGAGAGTAAAGGCAAATATTCGTTTGAAATTTGTCCTTGTACGCTGCTTCAAAGATCCTGTGAAGGTACTGGTTGACTAAGGTTCGATCGTACGGTGATTTGGTAGTGCTATCCAAATACCGTGAATGAGTGTTGTATCTTGGGAGACCAGCGTCCATTATCCCGTTAGCACCGGTGCGGGGGACGTAATTATCTTAAGGAGATTCGCTCTAAGCGTACCTCACTCCAAATACTGTATAAGTGGATTAAGTCCTTTATACATGGGATATACTTTACAGTATATCGAGACTGATTTATATTCAGTCTAATTGGTGTTTAACCAAGGAAGAAAATTGAAATGTGGTTCTTAAATTAAGGAACGTTCTATTGAACGGAAAACCTCCCACCTGATATTTGCCGACCTGGCCAATTAGATTGTTGATATATCAGTGATCTTGATTAGTTGTCAGATTGATTCTTGTTAAGCAGAATATACCAACATTCTTAAGACAATTAGAGTTTCTTACTTCTGTTCTGCTTGAAATTGCAGAAGATGTCTGAGACTAATCAAGATAGCACTAGCAAGGCAACAAACATGCAGCTCCAAAGTTTGATGCCTACTCCACTTCCTAACCCGAAGCCGGAGAAGCCAGGAAAGTTTAACGGCACAGAATTCAAGAGGTGGCAACAGAAGATGCTCTTCTACTTGACCACTCTTCATCTGGCCAAATTCCTGCAGGAGGATCCACCAGAACCCGGAACTGATCGGGACTCAGTCCTTGCAGTCGATGCTTGGACACAAGGTGACTTCCTTTGCCGAAATTATGTTTTAAATGGACTGGATGACTCTCTTTACAATGTCTACAGTCCTATCACTACGGCAAAGAAGTTATGGGCCAGTCTTGACAAGAAATACAAGACTGAGGATGCTGATACCAAGAAGTTCGTCGTAGGACGATTTCTGGAGTACAAAATGGTGGATACCAAGACTGTCATCAGTCAGGTGCAAGAGTTCCAACTTATCTTGCACGAAATAGAGGCCGAAGGTATGATTCTTCCTGAAACTTTTCAGGTTGCAACAATCGTAGATAAGCTCCCACCTGCGTGGAGAGACTTCAAAAACTACCTGAAGCATAAGCGAAAGGAGCTAAAGTTGGAGGATCTCATTGTGAGGCTTCGTATAGAGGAGGACAACCACAAGTCCGAGAAAAGGAGCAGCAAGAACTCCTACGAAGCAAAAGCAAATGTGATCGAGGACTCAAAAGGAAAAGCGTCTTCTTTCAAAAGCTTGAAGAGGAAGAAGCCTTCCCAGGGGTACAAAGGCAAGGCTCAAGACGGCAGAAACATGCGCTTCAAAGGGACCTGTTATATCTACAACAAAGAAGGTCACAAAGCAAATGAATATCGCAGCCGTCTTAAGAAGAACAAGAAGAGCCAACCACAGGCGAACATGACCAACCATGAATCTCCAAGCCTTTCAGCTGTGGTGTCAGAAGTGAATCTGACAACCAACAACAAGGATTGGTGGGTAGACACTGAAGCTACCCGACACATCTGCTCGGAGAAATTGTTATTCTCAGAATATCAAAGGCTAGAGCAAGATGAGCAGCTATTCATGGGTAATTCAGCTTCCTCAAAGGTTAAAGGAAAGGGCAAGGTCATCCTGAAGTGGACATCGGGAAAGAGCTTACTCTTAACGATGTGCTTCATGTTCCAGACATCAGCAAGAATTTGATCTCTGGATCAATACTAAGTAAGAAAGGATTTAGAATTGTATTTGAATCTGACAAATTTGTACTTACTAAGGGAGGGATGTATGTGGGAAAGGGTTATCTTGTTGATAGACTTTTTAAAGCCAATGTTGCAGTGGTAGATAAAAAGTCCGTGTATTTGTACTCAAAGCTAATAAATAAAGGAAATTCTTCTGTTTATTTGCTTGAGTCTCCTAATTTGTGGCATGCTAGATTAGGGCATGTAAATACAAGTCTTTGAAAAACTTGTCTAATCTGGGATATATTCCTAAACTCAACTTGGAAGAAATTCGCAAGTGTGAGGTTTGTGTTGATGTCAAGTTGGCGAAAAATTCATTTCACTCAATTGATCGAAATACAGAACCTTTAGGGTTAATTCATAGCGATCTGTGTGATTTGAAGTTTATGCCAACTAGAGACGGTAAAAAGTATTTCATTACTTTTATTGATGACTGTACAAGATACTATTATGTGTATCTTTTAAACAGTAAGGATGAGGCAATAAATATGTTTACAACATATAAAGCCGAAGTTGAGAATCAACTCAACAAGAAAATCAAGATTCTAAAATCCGATAGAGGCGGAGAATATGAATCAAATGATTTTAGTGAGTTATGTGCTAGTTTTGGTATAATACATCAAACTACAGTACCATACACTCCTCAGCAGAATGGAATTGCTGAACGGAAGAACAGAACTTTGAAGGAGATGGTTAATTCCATGCTCGTAAGTTCTGGAGCTCCGCAGAACTTGTGGGGGGAAGCTCTATTAACTGCAAATCATATTCTAAATAGAGTACCCCACAAGAAACTTGGTCTAATACCATTCGAGTTATGGCATGGAAGGACACCTTCCTACCATTACCTCAAAATGTGGGGGTGCCTTGCAAATGTGCTAGCACCATTACCCAAAAAGACTAAGTTGGGAGCAAAAATTATGGACGCATATTCATAGGTTATGCCTTGAATAGCAGTGCCTACAGATTTCTGGTTCATAAATCAGAAATACCTGATATTCATGTAAACATGATTATCGAATCTCGAGATGCTGTGTTCTTTGAAGACATCTTTCCGTACAAACGGGAAGCAGATAAGACTTCTGGAAAAAGAACACACGAGATGGCGTTCAGGGACGAAAGTTCCGAGGAACCGAATGTTAATGCGGAAACTGAACCAAGAAGAAGTCAGAGATCTAGAATCTCAAAATCTTTTGGTCCAGATTTCATAGCATACGCTATTGAGAGCGAACCTCAAACATTTAAAGAGGCTATGTCAATCCCAGAAGCACAAATGTGGAAAGAAGCTATAAATAGCGAAATAGAATCCATACTAAGTAATCATACTTGGGAATTGGTAAACTTGCCTGCTGGAAGTAAACCAATTGGGTGTAAGTGGATTTTCAAACGAAAATTAAAACCCGATGGATCTATCGATAAGTACAAGGCTAGATTAGTAGCCAAGGGTTATCGGCAAAAAGAAGGACTTGACTACTTCGATACTTATTCACCAGTAACAAGAATAACGTCCATACGGATGTTAATTGCAATTGCAGTATTGCACAACTTAGATATCCATCAAATGGATGTCAAGACTGCATTCTTAAATGGTGAATTAAATGAAGAGATATATATGGAGCAACCTGAAGGATTTAAAGTCAAGGGCCAAGAACACAAGGTGTGTAAATTGGTAAAATCCTTATATGGTTTAAAGCAGGCTCCAAAATAATGGCATGAGAAATTTGATAGTGTCATGATCAAAGATGGATTCACTATCAATGAATGCGATAAGTGTGTTTACACGAAAACAGTTGGAAACGCATGTATCATTGTTTGTCTTTATGTAGACGACATGTTGATACTTGGGACTGATATTGAAATTATTAAGTCCACTAAAAGAATGTTATCCAACAGTTTTGACATGAAGGATCTGGGGGTTACTGATGTAATTTTAGGAATTAAAATTACTAGAACACCAAATAGAATCAGTCTATCTCAATCTCACTATGTGGATAAGATGATAGAAAGATTCAAGGATCATGAGATAAAAGAGAATACAAATCCTTTTCTCCCACATGTCCATCTTCATAAGAATACAGGAACTGGAATACGCCAGTTGGAGTATTCTCAGATTATCGGAAGTCTAATGTATTTGATGAATTGCACTAGACCCGATATTGCTTACGCTGTAAGCAAGTTAAGTAGATACACTAGTAATCCTAGTGATCTACATTGGACCACTCTACTACGAGTATTGGGTTACGTATCACATACCAAGGAATATGCCTTGAGATATGGACAGTATCCACCTGTACTGGAAGGATACAGTGATGCTAATTGGATTGCAGATTCTGAGGAATCAAAATCAACTAGCGGATACGTATTTACTCTAGCAGGAGCAGCGGTATCATGGAAGTCTTCTAAGCAAACATGTATTACCCGTTCCACTATGGAATCGGATTCATAGCCTTAGATAAGGCTGGAGAAGAAGCAGAATGGCTTCGACAATTCTTAGAAGATATATCATTATGGCAAAAGCCAGTGCCCGCTATATGTATACACTGCGATAATCAAGCAGCTATATGTAGGGCACAAAATGTTATATACAACGGTAAGTCTAGACATATTCGTCGTAGACATAATACCGTGAAGCAGTTACTCTCAAATGGAATTATCTCTATGACTTTGTATCGTCAAAGGATAATTTAGCGGATCCGCTTACTAAAGGTTTAAGTGGAAAGCGTATAAACTGCGCATCGAGGGGAATGGGTCTAAAAGCCTAACCTTACCGAGTCAGCTTAATGGAAACCTCACTTAGCGACTGGAGATCCCACGGACTAAGTTCAAGAGGAAAAACTAGTTATGATTGACTCAGCAAGTAAGCACTTGGGAGCTTGACTCCAATCCATTCCTAAGGTGCACATAAGTGCTTTTCTACAAGTGGATTAAGGATAAGCTTAACGCTTTTAATGATGCCTATATCTTGTTACTAAACAAGTGGAGTAGAGTAGACTACTCTTAATAGGTCCATCACCTATGTGAGTATAGAGTTGGGTCAGCTCTTTGGGAATTTCTACGGAGGCTGTTATTCCCTAAAGATACTCTCTGAAACCAAGAATATCCAGGGCCAAAACGAACACAACCGAGAACCAAAGTTGATTTGGAAAGTTACTGTGTGAAACTTGTTGACTTGGCTTACACTAACGGCTAACAGTTCAAGACCTAGTTCACTGATTAGCCAGTAAGTCCGATAAAGCTTTCGCTATGGAAGGTTCAAGACCTAGTTCACCTATCCTTATGCAGTTTCTTTTCTCAAGTACCTTTCACAATAGAGTCAGTCTCTTTGTGTGTCATTCCTTGAATCTCCATTCATTGTGGGGGATTGTTGGAATTGAAGAATATGAAGGCGAATCTTCGAGCTGAATTATGGCGAGATCCGTTGATCAAATCAACTGGATGATGGTTGGAGTGTGTTCTCCTTCCATTGGGGATGAACGTGGTATATTCACATGTTCAATTCCGACTTCGAATGAATGAGATATTCAAGTCCAAAGATTGCCTAATTCAAAGCCAAAACGGGACTAAAGGTAGCTAAAAGTATTTAGTCCCACATTGGCCAGGGGATGGAAGTTTGTGGTGCATAAATAGAGAAAATTGAGAACAAAGGGCGTGCCCTTTGGGTACTTGGAGTTTTCGCGCGCGAAAAGGAGGGAATTATGCTCGCACATGCGTGCGTGCGCGCGCGCGCCGCCGCTGGCGGCGGCCGGCCGGCGCCGGCGCCGCGGGCCCGGGTTTGGGTTTGGGTTCCCTACCTGGCCTGGTTCTTTTTGAACCGGGTGTCGCGGGTATGGGTTACTCCGCTACCCGATCCGCTCCAGCCCACCTGCCAACAGTTGTCTGCGAACGGCTCCAAACCGCCCGCCAACGGCTGTCGGAAAAACCGTCCGTTCGGTTGCGACGGTTCTGTCCGAACCGTTCAACTGTTGGAAAAATGGCGGACGAGAATGCCCTTCCGGAGCGCTATAAATAGCGCTCCAGATTTCCATTCTCAACACACCAAATTCCAAATATCTCTCTCTCTATTATCTGAGTTCTGATCTGCGCGAAGTGATTTTCAGCGTTCTGAACTGTGCTTCCAGCGTGAAGTAGGAAAGCGGCTTCCAGCGAGAAGTGAGAATCCGAAGCAACTTCCAAAGGAGATTCTGTAAAATGTTCTGAAAGAGGAATCAGAAAATTCAACAGATTCTTTTATAAGAATTATTGTCTGAATCTGGTACTTCTGAAGAAAGATATTCTTCTACCTTCCTTCGTCCTCAACAGTGGGTGCTCCTCCAGAGAGTAAAGGCAAATATTCGTTTGAAATTTGTCCTTGTACCGCTGCTTCAAAGATCCTGTGAAGGTACTGGTTGACTAAGGTTCGACTGTACGGTGATTTGGTAGTGCTATCCAAATACCGTGAAGGAGTGTTGTATCTTGGGAGACCAGCGTCCATTATCCCGTTAGCACCGGTGCGGGGGACGTAATTGTCTTAAGGAGATTCGCTCTAAGCGTACCTCACTCCAAATACTATATAAGTGGATTAAGTCCTTTATACAGGGGATATACTTTACAGTATATCGAGACTGATTTATATTCAGTCTAATTGGTGTTTAACCAAGGAAGGAAATTGAAAGGTGGTTCTTAAATTAAGGAACGTTCTATTGAACGGAAAACCTCCCACATGATATTTGCCGACCTGGCCAATTAGATTGTTGATATATCAGTGATCTTGATTAGTTATCAGATTGATTCTTGTTAAGCAGAATATACCAACAATATGTTCTGGAGGCAACCCAGTATATGGGGTATTGGGTCAAATCTGCTATCTGGAACAGGGTGTATCATCCTTGAATATGCTCATGACCACTTCCTAATCATGCACATAATTCTCCACCTTGCCATGTCTAGTTGAATTGCAGCACATACATGCACTCATGGACTCCCATATATATTCCAAACTTTTGCAATCACATGTGTTGTAATGAAATTGATATGCTCTGATACCAATTGTTGTGTGCACGGGATACCATACTTACTATGATACAAATAGTTGAGAGATACAGAGATCCCCACCGATGACCTCAAGCACGCCATGAGATTAATTACTTCGAGCACACGGGATGAATATTAAAAGATATAAGAAGAAGAACACGTAATTTAACGTGGTTCGGCTCAAACTTAGCCTATGTCTACGGGGAGAGAACTTGAGAGAGCTTTATTAATAAACTTGATACAAAAAGATCTAACCTTCTCTTTATGAAATAAAAGTATTCACCTTCTCCTTAAATCTACGCCTAGATTATAAGAGTATACCTTCTCTCTATACACCTTCACCTTGTTCCTCTCTTTCTTAACTTTTTAGGGCCTTCTTGAATTTTTAGGGCCTTACGTTGTTGTTCACCATAACATTCTTTTACTCTTCTTCTCCACCTAAATCTTAAGTTATAACTCTTTATTTATAGGGTTTTACAATGCAACTCCTATTTGGACTATGTGATGAACTTAGTTATTGGATGCTTGAAGAATCTTGATCAATCCTATTATGAGTTGTTCTCCTTAATCTGGAAGGATTTTAGACATTTTAATCTTTAGAAACAAATCTTCATCGAATAAGAATTGAGTCTTATTTATACTCCTCCTGAAAAGGAAACTCGCAATCGCCTGAAAAGGAAACTATTTCACTTTGATTTGCTTCTTCTGCTTCAAGTCATCTTCTCCAACTCAATTGGATTTTCTTGGACCATCATCTCCTATTGAAAAACAAGACAAAATTCTAACAATCTCCACATTGACTTGCTTTTCAAGCCTTTAGCAAAATAACATGAGATTTTAGATTACTATCTTAATTCTTTCCTTGGTTGTAACCATATCATGAGCCTTTAACCGTGCCTCCTCTTCCTGGGGTTTTTGGCGGATTCACCACCACGTCTTGGGTCATCTCAGACCTCATCAGAATGCACCCTTTCTGTAGTCATCCTACAACTCTTAGACTCATTACAGTTTTCCTTGAAGCTTCACCTTGAAGTGAGCTCCCTTCAAATTTTTTATTGAAACTCCTTGACTTAGCTTCTTTTTCTTAACTTGCATTGCATCATCATCGCCACCATCCAATTTCGCTTTTTGACGCCTTCCCGGCCATGGGGGGCCCTGCTGGTCTTGAGGCAATCCGCCTCTTATTCTGCAATGGTCTTACCGAATTTACATGAACGATGTCAAGGGCTTGTCATGCCATGGTCTTCTACTGATCGCTTGGTGATGGGCCACATTCCATCGATATTTTAACCTTAAGGCTTGTCGTCTTCACATAACTGTCCTGGTCTTACCGGGCCTTCCCGTCACACACTGTCATGATTTTTCTTCCATCAATCAAGGCTACCATCCACCACTTCATTAATATTTGCCAGATCTATTGTCCTACTATTGATTATCTTCAAACCTGATAAATCCATCAATGCCTGCAATAATTTCACCGTATCACGACTAGCCCGTCGTAACTTTGACTATGATCTCTGTCGATTCTTTTAACCGATCTATACAGAACCTATATCAGACATTGAAATCTCCTCGATTTGCACCCATTATTGCATCTAGAATATTGAAAAACATAGGGTTCGACACCTTAATCGTCTGAATCCGACTACGACTGCACAATCTACCTTCCGATCAATCTGGTCCTTTGATTGTCTTCATCACCCTCCGTTATTTTTTCTTTGACTTGCTGCTGTAGCGAGTCTCCATGGGATGCCTTGTGCGATGCCTCCGTGAGCTCGTCGATCTCATCTTGCCTTCTGCCATTGGCGATGATCGCGTCTTTCGTGCTCAGATTTGAGCATCATTGAGCCTTGACGACTCCAACTTGATCAATATACTCCAAAAGTCATCGATCTTAACCTTATAACAAGTCTGAACTTTATTGTTGTCTTCTTCATCTTGATGCCTCTGTCGAACACCATTAACTTGACATCTTCTTCATCGTCTAGAGCACTCCAGTCTTGAACAAACACTATCAGCTCTGATACCATTTGTTGTAACGAAATTGATATGCTTTGATACCAATTGTTGCGTGCATAATCCGAGATACCATACTTACTATGATACCAATAGTTAAGAGAAACGGAGATCCCTACCGACGACTTCAAGTACATCATGAGATCGATTACCTTGAGCACATAAGATGAATATTAAAAGATATAAGAAGAAGAACACACAATTTACCGTGGTTCAGCCTAAACTTGACCTACATCTACGGGGAGAAAACTTGAGAGAGCTTTATTAATAAACTTAATACAAAGAGATCTAATCTTCCTCTTGATGACACAAGAGTATTCACCTTCTCCTTGAATTTACGCCTAGATTACAAGAGTATACCTTATCTCGCCTAGATTACAAGAGTATACCTTATCTCTATGCACCTTCACCCTACTCCTCTCTTTCTTGATTTTTTAGGGCCTTCTTGGATTTTTAGTGCTTTACAATGTTGTTCACCAGAACTTTCTTCTACTCTTCTACTCCACCTAAATCCTACGTTACAACCCTTAATTTATAGGATTTTACAATACAAATCTTATTTGCACGATGGGATGATCTTGGCCATTGGATACTTGAAGAATCTTGATCAATCTTATCAGAAGTTGATCTTCTTGATTTAGAAGGATTCTATACCTTTTAATCTTTAGAAATAAATCTTCATTGAATAGGAATTGAGTTCTATTCATACTCCTTCTGAAAATAAAACTTGCAATCGCCTGAAAAAGAAACTGTTTCAACTTAATTTGCTCTTTAAGTCATCTTCTCTAACTCAATTGGATTTTCTTGAACCATCATCTCCTCTTAAAAAATAAGGCAAAATCCTAACAACATGTTCCTTTACTAAGACCCAATGTATATGACTCACGCTTCTCCCTGACCTCATAGTGAGTATCTCTAGCATAATAGAATGTCATCTTATTAGATTTAGCACATCTCTTCCTTAACTTCTCCATAATTCTAGGGCAAATTGAAGTCTTGCACTTTTGTGTAAATTTTATTTTCTCAAACTTTTTTTATTTTTCCCTTCTATTTTCTAATCTTAATCTTTCTCTCCAGTATGTAAACTTTCTTTCTTTCATTTTACTATGTATAAGTTATTAGCAACTTAAGTGCTCTTCTTTGGTAATTCTTTTGTGTAGCGCATTTTAAAGAATATTCATTATATTTCATTGCCAAAAACAACTAATTACTAACTAAGATTCCTATAGTTTACTAATAAAATAAATTTATTGATAAATATTTCTCTCTAACTGGGATCAAGGGACATCTATTAATAAAATATTTTACATGTGATTAGGCACTAGTCAACCACATTCAAATTTCAAAGCATGTTTAAACAACATATGGAACCACTGAAAAGCCACATATATATTATTGTTGTTGATCAACCACAAGATCCCATATTTAATTGAACAAACGCGAAGACAGCGACACATGAAATTTGGTATTGCACTCTTAAAAGTAAAAAAAAAAAAAAAAATTCAACAATTGAAAAGTAAAATTTAACAATTGAAATGAAAAAAAACAGTCACAACTCACGAAAGGAGAAAATTTGAAAAGAAAAAATTGAATTTTAGGGCATAAAAACTCAATTTTAGACTAATCAACCAGAATCTTTGTAACGTATTGAAAAAATTGAATTTTT
This sequence comes from Agave tequilana, assembly GCA_038442645.1. NCBI lineage: Eukaryota > Viridiplantae > Streptophyta > Magnoliopsida > Asparagales > Asparagaceae > Agave > Agave tequilana. The sequence goes on along the minus strand of JAVJIF010014615.1, from coordinate 42,606 downwards.
AGGACATAAAACTCAATTTTAGACCAATGAAGTAGAATCTTTGCAACACTAAACTAGATCTTTTAACTTGTAAACTATCAGGATCTATCCCGCCTGCTCTCTCATCTACCTCTCATCACAGAATTGGAATGTTCGTGATGTCCCACTGCTCCGATCCAAGCCCCAAACCACTTCAATAATTGATCCTCTGAAACACTAATTTAAGAAAATTTTCTCAAACTCACCTTCCACAAATCTCTTTCTCAAAAAGTTTTTCTTTTTTTTTACTTTATTAAAATATTTTAAATAGCATAATTCAAGTGCCCTCAACAATATATTAGTAAAAAAAATCATTAAACTAATTATTTTAATTTAATTTTAATTATTGTTACCTGGTATAGCGATGAGATGGAATTTTTTGCTCAATCTAAGTTTCCAAAGAAATGGTATAGCGATAAAGACGGAAATATTTTGGAAGCCTTTGCGAAAATTTAGAATAAACTTAGTTTATTTCTAGAAATGTCTTTATTTTAAATTTTAAAAACTTTTTTTTTAATAAAATTATTACATAAATCTATCATTTAAAAAAAAAATCAATCATTCACAAACTTCACTAATCCAAATTAAATTGTCCAATCTCTAAGTGGGATTAGCCGTTTCTTTAAATTGAGTTCCCACCCTCTCCTACCCTCTCCTAATATAGAGAAAAAAAGTTTCTCTTAAAATGTTGGAAGCATGTTTGATCAATTCTTTTTTCTTCTTGTATATCGCAGGCAATTAATATTCATGTAACAAATCTGTTTCACTTGATATCACATTATCTATTTCTTAAATCATCATATTTTGTTAGTCTATTTTATTATGCTTGTCCCGTAGAAAACTTCATTTCATGCCATAATATCATTGATCAAAGGAATTCAAAGCTTCACAAGATACAAACTGACAGATTATTATTTTCAAGTGGCAGCAACGGTTCGCTTATTTAAACATTTGCAAACGGCAAAATCCAAAGAAGGAAAAAAGAAAGAAAGAAAGAAACTGGAATTCTGGAAAACCATTTGGGTTTTTTGATATTAGTTCCTTAAATTACTGTATTTGCTTATTACTCTAATAGCAAATTCCACTTTATCTGTCGCGCTGCTAGTCCCTTCTCTGCTGCTCCTCCTCATTTGCCATTTCTGCAGCAATGTACGCTGCCCTCACCCCGTGGGCCCCGCCGTCGTCACCACCCCACCTCCTCCTCCTCATCACTCTCACCTCCCCCTATCCCCCGCCCAACTCACCTCCCTCATCGACCGCTGCGCATCCCCGCGCCACCTCCTCCAGCTCCACGCCGCCGCCCTCCGCTCCGGCCACCACCTCCACCCCATCGTCAACTTCAAGCTCCAGCGCTCCTACTCCTCCCTCGGTCTCCTTACCCGCTCCCTTTCCCTCTTCCGCCTCACCCCTAACCCCTCCATCTTCTTCTGGACCTCCGCCATCCACTCCCTCGCCCTCGCCGGCCTCCACCATGACGCCCTCCTCCTCTTCTCTCGCATGCTCCTCCACCCTTCTTCCATCCTCCCGAACGCCTTCGCCCTCTCCTCCGCCCTCAAGGCCTGCCCCTCCTTCTCGGCCGCGCCCTCCACTCCCTCGCCTTCAAGCTCTCCCTCCTCCGCGACCCCTACGTCGCCACCTCCCTCCTCGACATGTACGCCCGCGCCCGTGACGTCCGTTCCGCCCGCGCCGTTTTCGACGCGATGCCGGAGAGGAGGCTCGTCACATCGACGGCCATGATCACTTGCTACGCGAAAACTGGCGATTTGGAGAGCGCCCGGAAGATGTTTGATGAAATGGGTGAACGAGATTGTGTGTGTTGGAACACGATGATTGACGGGTACACGCAGCATGGACGGCCCGAGGAGGCGCTGGCGCTGTTTAGGAGCATGTTGGAGTCGGATGCGAGGACGAATGAGGTCACGGTGATCACGGTGCTGTCTGCGGTCGCGCAGCTGGGTCGCTCGAGTCGGGGAAGTGGGTGCATTCGTACATTGAGAATAATAAGATCAGGTTCAACGCGCAGGTGGGGACAGCGTTGGTGGATATGTATTCCAAGTGCGGGAGCTTGAAAGATGCTTGCTTGGTGTTTGATAGAATTCGGGACAAGGACATTGTTGCTTGGAATTCGATGATTGCAGGTTACGCAATGCACGGGCACAGCCGGGAGGCGCTCGATCTATTCTCTCGGTTGAGAAATACCGGACTGAGACCAACAGATATAACATTCATAGCAGTGCTTAACGCTTGCAGCCATGCCGGGCTAGTGGGTGAAGGTCGAGAATTCTTTAGCTTGATGGAAAAGGATTACGGGATTGAGCCAAGATTGAGCACTACGGATGCATGGTCGACCTCCTCGGGCGCGCAGGCTTGGTCGAGGAAGCATACGGGCTTGTTCAGAGCATGAGAATAAAGCCTGATTCCGTCTTGTGGGGTTCTTTGATGGGTGCGTGTAGGCTTCACAAGAAGATGGCTCTCGCGGAGAAGATTGCCGATTACTTAGTTAACAGTGGTCAGGCCAACTCAGGAACTTACATTCTACTATCCAACATATACGCAGCATTGGGGAATTGGGAAGAGGTGAACAGAGTGAGGAGCTTGATGAAGGAGAACGGAGTACAGAAAGAGCCTGGTTGCAGCTCAATTGAGGTGGATTACAAAGTGCATGAGTTTGTTGTGAGTGACTTGAGCCACCCAAAGAGCAAAGAGATCTACTCCATGTTGGATGAGCTGAATGAACTGCTCAGGGCTCGTGGCTATGTGCCGCAGACCGAACTGGTCCTGCACGACCTGGATGAAGCAGAGAAAGAGAGAGCAATCGGCGTTCACAGCGAGAGGCTGGCGATTGCTTTCGGTCTCATCAGCACGCAGCCAGGGACGACGATCACGATCGTCAAGAACCTTCGTGTTTGCACGGACTGCCATACGGTCATCAAGCATATATCGAAAATCACCGGAAGGAAAATCGTTGTGAGGGATAGGAACAGGTTTCACCATTTTGTTGATGGCTCTTGTTCGTGCGGAAATTATTGGTGATTGTATTTCGTAGTGTAGAGCTGCGTGTGTTTATACCTCTGTAATTTGTAATTGAAGCCCTTCACAAGAGTTAACCTTGTACTACAAGGGATTTTTTCAAGTCATGGGTACTGAATTATCTAATAGGTTTTTTCAGTCAAACAAAAAAAAAATAAAAATAAAAAACTAAAAAAACGTCAGTTGGCGGTTCAAAGCTCCTTTCAATTTCTTCGGTGGCTAGAGATTTACTTGGAAGAGTTGCAAGAAAAGCATTTGGAGAATAAGTAAAGCTGGATTTGGAAACTGAAGTTGTCTTCATCACGGAGTTGGAGCTTAGATGATGATTTTGTTGTCGGTTTGAACACGCATAAGTAGATAAAAGCTATCTCTTTTCCTTTTGTTTGCCAGAAAGTGAAGCATTATGGAAATCTTGCATCGTCACACCAACTAGTGGTGGCATAGTGGCTATTGGAGCAGTATTGGTCCGGGCAATTGCAGCTTTCACCTTATTGAAAGCGTCTTTTGTGCTAGGTGGTTATGGCTTCAGTACCATCAGGAGGTCAGGAATAGAGGCTAACTTCAATGGATGAAAGGGGCTTCTGGCTAATGTACTCAGACCAACCTCCATTGTCGCTTCCCAGAGTAGGCCCAATAGTGGGCCTTGATGTTGGGGCTGGCTCAAACTCTATGGGAAGCCCGTGAGATTGAGTTGGAGCTTTACCAAGTAGGCCATGAGTTTTTTTTCCCCGAATTACCACCGAATTTTTTATGTGGGCTCGAAGGCCCAGCCTGTTGGGTGGCCCCAACAGTTAAGGAAACCGCCTCCGCCATAATAGATCTAGAGCTTTAGCAGTGACGTTAGACATGAATCCAAGGTAGCGGAAGGACTCTGATATCATCATTGGCTACATGAGCAGGAGGATCAATAACTCCATCTCAACTTCCGCACTGTTAGGCTTGGGAGGAGTTGTTGCCAACGAGGTAACGATTTTAGGGCCGGAGAGGTGATTGCAAGAAAAAGACCCATGGCTTACACGACCAGAAATTAGGGATCTCATAACCTTCAACGTTGATATCAATGCTGAGGACTAAGGGATGCGACAAGTTGGTGTAACGCCCCGATCCCGCAGGTACGGGGACGTTATGGCGACGTACATACGCAGAGCGGAAAACCCTCACGTACGTACGCTAAGCCTCAGTACAATAAATAACCTCCATCAATACCTGAGTTCCAGCATGAAATAAGTACAAGAATACCTACAGAAAGAGGTGAGTGATCATAACAGATAGGAAAACTGGGAGGAATATGATAACAGAAATAAAACACAACAATACCTATGAATGATCTCGATGAAGAGTCTCCTATGTGATCCAAGGCACTATCTGATGATATGGTAACTCAGATCTCCAACCTGGGCATGCAAACCCAGAGTCGTCAGAAAGCGACCTAGTGAGTGGTAAAATGAAGGAGGCAGTAATAGATACAATAATAATACAAGCACGATAATAATATATAATACATGATGTTATGGTAGTGATACCATATCATAAGTATATAATATGCAATAGAAATATATAAACATGTCATCTTTTAATACCATCACTACCTAACCGGTTATCATTAGGTCATGTCTCTAATCGTATCCAGTTTATTATCTAGTGGTGACGTGATAGAAGTGAACATGCTAGTGGCGACGTGATAGATGTGTACAGGCAGATGGGCCTATGCAGTGTAATCACTATACGGTGTGGTGTATATACAGTAGTGATGTCTGCTCTACAGAAAGCATCATATATGCAATGCAGAACATGCGTCGTATGCCATGCAATGCAGAACATGCGTCATATGCCATCACAGACAGTATAACATATGCCAGGTAAAGTAACAAGTATACAGGTAACATGATATCGAATACAGTAGCATAAACAATAACAAGATAGCATATATGTACCAGGCATGTCATGTGATTTATACAATAGTAGCAATCAGTACCGCCTGCTATTTTAATCAATCTCTTCCAGTGTCCCATACCACTGACAGTTCATACTGGAGCCCGCACTCCAGTCGAACCCATCCGGACATGGCATACGGGTACCATTATCCAAACGAGAGAGTGACCAAATAACAAGTGTTCCCGACGTCACTATTGTGTATACTGTTTTATTATGTTAATTGGAAACCCATGGTCGAAGAGCTCTTATCGGGTAGATGTATCCCGTGCATACCCGGGACAACAGCCTTAAATAGACCCCTGACTGTTGAGACCAGGGCCAGCCCGCTAGAGCTGTAACATGTAACGGGAATCTCAATGAGCTAAAATAATAACGGGATGCTCATGAGTAACAGACGGTAGCCAGCACTACCCCGTTCCCTGCAGTGGGACAAACAATGGATCCAGACATCCACCCGATATGATCTAATCAACCGTCAAGTCTCCCACATACCCAAGTTAGCTTTATGATCTGATATGTCAAGTATACAATGTCACAAGAACAAATACATGATACGGGTAACATGATAACTGGACCTGAGCTCTGTTGATAGCATAGAACAATATAACGGGAAACGGGAACAATATAACGGGAAACAATATAACGGGAAACGGGAATAATAGATGTGGGATTTCACATCGCATATCAACAGCTCTCATGTCCAGTAACGGGACTATCCATATCAGTAACAGGAAACAAGCATATAACATGGATACGGTAACATGGAACAATAAGACATGTATGCACGGTGATCCATATGACAAGAAGATAGCAATAACACATGCATGTACACTTGTGCGGTGAGCATATGTAGCAGTGATGTCTGTGTAACGAGTATCCGTGAAGTGGTGCATGTATATATCAGTGGGACATGAATACCAAATAAGAGAGTGTGACGTGTCATAGTATCTGTGCAACATGTACATGTAATAACAGTGGTCCGTGTCCAATATCATGTACGGTGAACTACAGTATCCGTGTAATGATGATAACACTAATGGAACAGCGGTGCTTATCCGTGTACTAGCGGAACATAAATGTGTAGTTATCATCCGTATAACAGTAACTCCCTAACATGCAATAGCAGTATTGGTGTGTTCGTATATCAGTAAATGACAATATATCGTGTAATGCGTGATAACAATATCTGGTTGTATCGAATATATGGTATCCAATGCTTAGCATGCTCGGGTAATCATTACGGGTACATATAGTCATGGTGCCTAGTGTGAGACGGGTACCGGTGATCATATCTAATCGAGTATTAGCTATCCCTAATTGTAATGTCGGTCACCATCTTGTGATATTAATTATGTTTAACGAATCGTTATACTAGTCTTTCACTAAGTACCATTATTAACCAGTATTTATAGTTGTTACAGGGATTAACCGGTCAACACGACGAGTGTGATAAGGCAACCAATCAAGATTACTAAACATGATCAAATATAATGTATAAAAGAAAAACACTCACAAACTGGTCATGGGAAGGTAGCTCTCTTTCCCACGATCGCAACGGATCCAGAATCGTCCAAATCAGAATCCGGATGCTCCCGATATCGTCCGAATACTAAATCAGAACAAATAGGGTTAAATATGTAATAAAAATATTTAAATGCAATTCATAAATAGAAGCAGGGGGTTTTCTGCAAGATTACCTTTATTGGGTTTCGGATGCGGGTTTGGTGAGATAACGGGTCGGGTGAAGATCCAAACCCAAACCCGTTTAACTTAAGTTATTGGGTAATGGGTAATGGGTCGGGTTTCGGGCTTATTGGGTTTAAGACTTAACCCAATAGAGGGTTAATGGGTTTGGATTAGACCCAAACCCACAAAAGGAAAGAGGAGCAGCAGCAGCAGCTTGCTGCTGCCGCCCTCACCAGCCAGCCGGCCAGCCCAGCTGGCCGGCGGCGAGAGCAGCCCGCCGGCGGCGGTCCCGGGCCGCCGGCGGCGTGGCGGCGGCGAAGTAGTGAGGGAGAGAGGGTGAATGAGAGAGAGAGAGGGTGTGAGAATGAGGGGGAGAGGTTTACAGATAAGGGAAAAGAAGAAGAAGATGAAGAAGAAAAGGAAGAAGAAGAAGAAGAGGAGGAACATGGGCGATGGTGGCTCGGCCGGGGCTGCGGCGCGGCCTGGGGATCGCGGCCGGCGGCGGCGGCCGGCGCTGGCAAGGGTCGGTCGGGCCCCCTTCTTTTGAGTCGCACAGAGAGAGAGAGAGAGGAAATATGGGGAGAGAGAGAGAGGTTTTGAGAGAGAAAGAGGGGTTTTGTGTGGATTAGAGAGAGAGAGAGAGGAGAGAGAGGATTTAAAAGGGTAGGGAAGAGAGAGAGGTCGGTTATTTAAGGCGGTGGGGGGATCTCTCTGGAGAAATGGAGAAGAGGAAAGAAAAAGAAAAAGAAAAAGAAAAGAAAAGAAAAGAGTTTAAATCATTAAAATAATATTATTTAATTCGGCTCAAAATTGGACTAGTCCCGAACGGTGCCCAAAAATTACAAAAAATAGACAATATTATCATGAGACGTAAGATGAAGACGGTTTACAGAAATTCAATTCGGTTTGCAAATTAAAAATCCTGGAAGGCCGGTACCGGGCGACACCGATTTGGCCGGATTTTCGATAAATTCAGAAAAATTTCCAAAAATACCCTAACGTAGCTCATGAGATTTTAAGACATACGGTGAAAACCGATTCTCAAAATACAACTCCATTTGTGAAATAAAAATCGGAAAGCCAATTATCGGTAGCGGTCGACACCGACTACGGAGATTTTCCAAAATAACCTAGAAAATTCCCAGAAAATCCTGAAAAATCTAAAATATTAGAAAATGATTGTTAAAATTGAAAGCAGCTCAATCGGACTACCACGGAGATCATATCAATTTTGTACGTCGTATCGCGTACCGATACGGTGATACGTACACCGGGAAACAGGGGGTTACATTTCTCCCCACCTTACAAAAAATTGCGTCCTCGCAATTTTCAATCAGGTGTGAGACCGATATTTTTAACCCTAAAGCCGAAATGTTACGGGTCCACGACACTTTCGCTGCGCACGCTGCTATCTATAAGGAACTCGGGATGGAGAAGTATGGTAGTGAACTCATCCTACCGGATTGGAAGCAAGACAATGCAAGGAAAGCGAGAAGGAAATCGGATGTTCTGGGGGACAACAGAAAGGAAGGAAGGAATACAAACGAGTCACGGAATGAATTGTCAAGGTCATGGTATTCTTGTACTCGTTGCTGGAATCCCCAAATTCAGATACAGATCAATTAATCTGAACCTGATTGTACTGTTGGTAAGAGCTCAAAGATTGACCCAGGTAGTTACCCACACCAGGTGTGAACCTAAGCTCTGATACCACTGTGTAACGCCCCGATCCCGCAGGTACGGGGACGTTATGGCGACGTACATACGCAGAGCGGAAAACCCTCACGTACGTAGGCTAAGCCTCAGTACAATAAATAACCTCCATCAATACCTGAGTTCCAGCATGAAATAAATACAAGAATACCTGCAGAAAGAGGTGAGTGATCATAACAGATAGAAAAACTGGGAGGAATATGATAACAGAAATAAAACACAACAATACCTATGAATGATCTCGATGAAGAGTCTCCTATGTGATCCAAGGCACTATCTGATGATATGGTAACTCAGATCTCCAATCTGGGCATGCAAACCCAGGGTCGTCAGAAAGCGACCTAGTGAGTGGTAAAATGAAGGAGGCAGTAATAGATACAATAATAATACAAGCACGATAATAATATATAATACATGATGTTAAGGTAGTGATACCATATCATAAGTATATAATATGCAATAGAAATATATAAACATGTCATCTTTTAATACCATCACTACCTAACCGGTTATCATCAGGTCATGTCTCTAATCGTATCCAGTTTATTATCTAGTGGTGACGTGATAGAAGTGAACATGCTAGTGGCGACGTGATAGACGTGTAGAGGCAGATGGGCCTATGTAGTGTAATCACTATACGGTGTGGTGTATATACAGTAGTGATGTCTGCTCTACAGAAAGCATCATATATGCAATGCAGAACATGCGTCGTATGCCATGCAATGCAGAACATGCGTCATATGCCATCACAGACAGTGTAACATATACCAGGTAAAGTAACAAGTATACAGGTAACATGATATCGGATACAGTAGCATAAACAATAACAAGATAGCATACATGTACCAGGCATGTCATGTGATTTATACAATAGTAGCAATCAGTACCGCCTGCTATTTTAATCAATCTCTTCCAGTGTCCCATACCACTGACAGTTCATACTGGAGCCCGCACTCCAGTCGAACCCATCCGGACATGGCATACGGGTACCATTATCCAAACGAGAGAGTGACCAAATAACAAGTGTTCCCGACGTCACTATTGTGTATACGTTTTATTATGTTAATGTGAAAACCCATGGTCGAAGAGCTCTTATCGGGTAGATGTATCCCGTGCATACCCGGGACAACGGCCTTAAACAGACCCCTGGCTGCTGAGACCAGGGCCAGCCCGCTAGAGCTGTAACATGTAACGGGAATCTCAATGAGCTAAAACAATAACAGGATGCTCATGAGTAACAGACGGTAGCCAGCACTACCCCGTCCCCTGCAGTGGGACAAACAATGGATCCAGACATCCACCCGATATGATCTAATCAACCGTCAAGTCTCCCCCATACCCAAGTTAGCTTTATGATCTGATATGTCAAGTATACAATGTCACAAGAACAAATACATGATACGGGTAACATGATAACTGGACCTGAGCTCTGTTGATAGCATAGAACAATATAACGGGAAACGGGAACAATATAACGGGAAACAATATAACGGGAAACGGGAACAATAGATGTGGGATTCCACATATCGAATATCAACAGCTCTCATGTCCAGTAACGGGACTATCCATATCAGTAACAGGAAACAAGCATATAACATGGATACGGTAACATGAAACAATAAGACATGTAGTATGCACGGTGATCCATATGACAAGAAGATAGCAATAACACATGCATGTACACTTGTGAGGTGAGCATATGTAGCAGTGATGTCTGTGTAACGAGTATCCGTGAAGTGGTGCATGTATATATCAGTGGGACATGAATACCAAATAAGAGAGTGTGACGTGTCATAGTATCTGTGCAACATGTACATGTAATAACAGTGGTCCGTGTCCAATATCATGTACGGTGAACTACAGTATCCGTGTAATGATGATAACACTAATGGAACAGCGGTGCTTATCCGTGTACTAGTGGAACATAAATGTGTAGTTATCATCCGTATAACAGTAACTCCCTAACATGCAATAGCAGTATTGGTGTGTCCGTATATCAGTAAATGACAATATATCGTGTAATGCGTGATAACAATATCTGGTTGTACCGAATATATGGTATCCAATGCTTAGCATGCTCGGGTAATCATTACGGGTACATATAGTCATGGTGCCTAGTGTGAGACGGGTACCGGTGATCATATCTAATCGAGTATTAGCTATCCCTAATTGTAATGTCGGTCACCATCTTGTGATATTAATTATGTTTAACGAATCGTTATACTAGTCTTTCACTAAGTACCATTATTAACCAGTATTTATAGTTGTTACAGGGATTAACCGGTCAACACGACGAGTGTGATAAGGCAACCAATCAAGATTACTAAACATGATCAAATATAATGTATAAAAGAAAAATACTCACAAACTGGCCATGGAAGGTAGCTCTCTTTCCCACGATCGCAACGGATCCAGAATCGTCCAAATCAGAGTCCGGATGCTCCCGATATCGTCCGAATACTAAATCAGAACAAATAGGGTTAAATATGTAATAAAAATATTTAAATGCAATTCATAAATAGAAGCAGGGGGTTCTCTGCAAGATTACCTTTATTGGGTTTCGGATGCGGGTTTGGTGAGATAACGGGTCGGGTGAAGATCCAAACCCAAACCCGTTTATCTTAAGTTATTGGGTAATAGGTAATGGGTCGGGTTTCGGGCTTATTGGGTTTAAGACTTAACCCAATAGAGGGTTAATGGGTTTGGGTTAGACCCAAACCCACAAAAGGAAAGAGGATCAGCAGCAGCAGCTTGCTGCTGCCGCCCTCACCAGCCAGCCGGCCAGCCCAGCTGGCCGGCGGCGAGAGCAGCCCGCCGGCGGCGGTCCCGGCCGCCAGCGGCTCGGCGGCGGCGAAGTAGTGAGAGAGAGGGTGAATGAGAGAGAGAGAGAGGGTGTAAGAATGAGGGGGAGAGGTTTACAGACAAGGGAAAAGAAGAAGAAGATGAAGAAGAAAAGGAAGAAGATGGTGACTCGGCCGGGGCTGCGGCGCGGCCTGGGGATCGCGGCCGGCGGCGGCGGCCGGCGCTGGCAAGGGTCGGTTGGGCCCCCTTCTTTTGAGTCGCACAGAGAGAGAGAGATAGGAAAAATAGGGGGGGAGAGAGAGATTACGGGGAGAGAGAGAGAGAGGTTTTGAGAGAGAAAGAGGGGGTTTGTGTGGATTAGAGAGAGAGAGGAGAGAGAGAGAGAGGATTTAAAAGGGTAGGGAAGAGAGAGAGAGGTCGGTTGTTTAAGGCGGTGGGGGGTTCTCTCTGGAGAAATGGAGAAGAGGAAAGAAAAAGAAAAAGAAAAGAAAAGAAAAGAGTTTAAATCATTAAAAATAATATTATTTAATTCGGCCCAAAATTGGACTAGTCCCGAACGGTGCCCAAAAATTACAGAAAATAGACAATATTATCATGAGACGTAAAATGAAGACGGTTTACAGAAATTCAATCCGGTTTGCAAATTAAAAATCTTGGAAGAAGACGCCGGTACCGGGCGACACCGATTTAGCCGGATTTTCGATAAATTCAGAAAAATTCTCAAAAATACCCTAACGTAGCTAATGAGATTTTAAGACATACGGTGAAAGCCGATTCTCAAAATACAACTCCATTTGTGAAATAAAAATCAGAAAGCCAATTATCGGTAGCGGTCGACACCGACTACGGAGATTTTCCAAAATAACCCCAAAAATTTCCAGAAAATCCTGAAAAATCTAAAATATTAGAAAATGATTGTTAAAACTGAAAGCAGCTCAATCGGACTATCATGGAGATCAAATCAATTTTGTACGTCGTATCGCGTACCGATACGGTGATACGTACACCGGGAAGCAGGGGGTTACAGTTGATCTCCACCATCACCTTAGTAAATCTCCTCTTGGGCAACAGCTCAGTTGCTTGGTCTAACTTAACCAAGCGTCCAACCCGAGCAACAATTAATTCTAATGTCTCCCGAGTCTACAATGTTGGTGGCAAATCGGACAAGCAGAGCCAAATCACAACCGAAGGCAAAGATTTTGGGTGAAGGTCGAAAGGAGGGACCAATGGCCAGAGCAACATCATCGAGGACCCCAACCCCCCCCCCCAATAGAACCTTGTCGCATTCAAGCAGCGATATGAAGTGAAGCACATAGAACCATGATTCATAGGAAAAATTTCTGACTCCTTTTGCAACATCCAGAAGCTAGCGAGGCCAAGGTGAACTTTCTCCTCTAAAATCGCATGACCAAAGGGCTTCCATCATCAACAACTTTTTTGGGGACTTTCTGAGGATAAGCTTGACGAAGACTGTGAATGTCTTCATGAGAGAGGAGGAGGTGGAGTTTGGAGTTGGGCATAGTGCTTTTAGGCGGATCTGCGAGAAGGAGGTATGAAGCTAAAGGGAAGGAATACGGTGGCCACCGGCGAGGTTCAAGAAGAGGAGGATGGAGGGGTTCTCAACTGAAACCATAGACATGGCAGTCGAAACCCTAGGTTGATGTGGAATCGATCCTTTTGCAGTTAACAAACAGCTCCTGACAATTAACAACAGAGCAGGCTGAAATTTTAGGCGAATTACCTAATAGTTGGTAAATGAGTTAACCATTTTGAATTTAATCGTTGAAATCATTCTAGTGATGTTTTCAAAGGTGAGTACTCTCTAAATTAGATATTGATTATACGAGTGAAGAGAATCTTTGCATGCCAACTGTAGGAGTGCGGTTATTTAAACCCAAAGAAGTGATAAGTAGCCCCAAAAAATAAATTAACATTTTTTTGGACAATTTTACGCTCAAATAAAAAGTCTAAAATATAGAATTAATTTTTCAAATATTCAAATTTATCACAACAATTTGTTAGTATATCTATGTAATTAGTAAGTAGACCCAACTCCTATAACTTTAATTCTTTTTCAACCTCAAAACTATCTCTATTACTCAACGCATAAACCTTAAAAATTTTATCCTCCTCCCCCTTAGATTTTGGTTATTCATCGTGAAGAGCATGGTACATTATTTTGGTTCAATAAATCACTAGAGAAGATTTGGATGATTTTGAAGAATTCTCAACATTTTTCTAGAAATGAAGAATTCTAAAGTATATATAATTTCATGTCTACTTGAAATATATTTCAAGCATATCCTCTAGAATTTCGTTTTCGATTTCAAACATAATTTTCTCCTTACGTTTTGTTTTCTAAAATCTATGTCAATGGCATAAATATTTTATTTCATTTTAATTTTTTGTGATGCCATACTAAACATGTTTGGTAGAAAGAAAAAGACGAAAAGGTGACGGAAAAAAAAAGAGAAATTTTGAACGAGCCAAATCCAAATAGCTGGAACTAGACTTCCTTATATGGTACAGTTATAGATTTGTAATGGCCAAGAGATTTAATGGGCCGGGGGTTGTGAGGGATGAGATTTTGTCCGATTGTTTTGAGATGGGGGAGGAGAGATTAATTTCAAATTGACTATAACTGGATTTTTACATTTAAATTGAGTGTGTAGAATATAAGGATATTAAAGATAATTTGGAGGAAGGGTTTACTTACTAATTTATTGGGTCTACTTACTAACAGATTTACTTATCACTTCTTTGAGTTTAAATAATCGCACTCCAACTGTAAATAGGGACAGGAGTTAGAGATCGAATAATTATCAAATGATTCGCTAATTATGTCGTTAGATACGCATGAAATTCAATTTGGGTGATCATTTACAAATAAACACTTTTTATTAATATTTATGACTAAACAAATCGAGCTATCATTTAGCCTCATGATGATTCTTTAACTGCACAGAGAATGTGTTCGTTTAGAATGATAGGATGATAAAAATGTGTATGAATTTTCCCTCGTGCTTCTCGGTCGATATTCAAATGGAACTATTAATCATTCATTTGATTATTGAATATTCATTTTTACATATACATTCTACCTCATCAAGTTTTGTGTTATTAAGTATATGTAAATTCTATAATGATGAACTTTATTATATTTAAAACATGAGAAAATAGAAAAATAAGTGAGATGAATAATTCCTCAATCTACATTTTTAATCAAATATTTAAGTTTATATGTCATACCTAAAGATAAGTATTGTTGTGGTGGAGATTTTTCGCCAAGAGCGATCGGACGATCGATCCACACCACAAGCGAGATTGACAAGGGTGGGTGTGTGTAAAAAGATAATGCACAACACAAAGAAAGAGAGAACGGTATTTTACGTGAAAATTCTTAATTGGAAAAAACCATGGGGAGGAGGAGAATTCACTATAATTCGTAGGGTTACAGGAATTTCATGAATTATTTTGTCAGAGTCTCAGTGCTGGGCTTAATTGAGAGAAAACCCAAAGGTCCAAAAGTCCTAGAGATAAAAAAGGTGCCCTCCTCATTGGAGAAGGTTTATTTATGCTTCTGATCTGTGTACATGGAGGTGTATGGGCGTGATCTTCGCAATCGCATGATCTGCACGTGTTGATTTATTGAAATGGCAGCAAATACAGGCGCTTGATTGTCGGGATTGCATGTAAAGAAATTCGCCTCATTTCATAACTACCCAAGTTGGAGGGTGTGACACGTTATAAACGTGGGGAAGATTTGGCTGCATGGCAGTCGGCGAAGATCCAGTGATGATCTGTTGTCGTGGTTGTCTTGCACGGAGCTAAAGTCTCTGGAATAAAGGAAGCTTCGGAATGTCTTGGTGCATCAGAGTTGCTGGCACGGGAGCATCTTCGGGGCGAAAAATGACATCTGTGATGGACACGACTGGCTCCGGAGGATGTGGAGTGTCAAAAGTCTCTCAGTGGTTTGGACACGTGGTATCATCCTGTGCGGGTCAATTTTTGACCACGGTAATTGTGACACCCAGTTCCTAGAATACATACCCGAGTACATGTCCCAATTTTCTAATCGTATTTTTCTAATTTTTCTCCGTATTTATTTTTTTTATGATTATTTATATTATTATTTGATATCGGATCCGGATTTCCGGATTCCGGAGATAGCCCGAGTCTGAACTGGCGACCCGATTCCAGTGTACTGCCTAACTTAACCTTTTTTCTAGTCAAATTTGACCAGTTTTAGTATCAAATATTGTTTTTCAATATTTTAGATTTTCATGATTTTTTGCAATTTTTCTGGATTACTTTACAAAATCTTCAAAATCAGTATCGATCGATGTCATCGATCGATTCTTAGATCTTTAGTTTTCAAATGGAGTTGAAATTTTAAAATATGCTTTCACATTATTCCTCAGAACCATATTTTCTATTTTAAAACATTTTTTGAGATTTTTTCTGAATTATTCAAAATTCGGTCGAGCCAGTGTCGTCATGTATCGCTGATCAATTTCAGGATTTTTAATTTTCAAATGAAATTGAATTTCTCTAATTTGATTTCATCCACAATATTTTTTATTTTTGAGAATTTTTTGGGACCTTGCTGAACTAGTCTAATTTTGACTGAATGTAATATTATTATAATTATTTCTTTCCTTTCTTTCTTTTTCTTTCTTTTTCTTTCTTTTTCCCTGACCCCCATGCTCCCGACCTGCACCCTCCCCATCATTATCTCATCTTTGTTGGCCCAAAGGCCATTAGCCCTATATCTTGTTGGATATTTTGATGATAACAAACCATATTTAGTTATGTATTTAACAAATTTGTTTAAAAGTATTTCAGGTAAAACAAGTTGATTTGACGGCTCCGATATCAAGACTCACAAGTTTGGACGCCGCTTAAAGATGTGCATTCCCAAGCTAAGCACATTAGGAAGCTTCGGGATCAAGACATGAAGAAAAGACCTAGTCAAGATCAAGACAATGAAAAAGTCCAAGATTTGTATTTTTGCTTTTCTTTTAGAATCTTTGTCAAAACCTAGATGTTAGAAGTAGAGTTATGGGATTGTCACTCACACACACACTTTAGTTTGATTCATGGCTTCAAAAACATTTTTATTTCCAACTTAGTTTTAGAGTTAACATGTTTTGAAGAATTGTTTTAGAAACTTTAAGTTTTGGAAAAACCAACTTTTAGAAAAACAAGTTTTTATCAAGAGAAACTTTATCAAAATGTTTTAACATGTTAGGGTAGTGACATATGGTCATACTCCTATTTTTACAAGGTCCAAAACCTCAACCCAAAAGACCAAAACCAAAAACCCAAGTTCTGGTTTCTGCAGTGTCTGATTTTTCAGAACTGACAGGAGCCGGTCGACCGTCCGGGTCGACCGACGTGCACGTTGTGCATGTGTGTACGTCGGCCAACCGCTCGGGTCGACCGGGGCACTTACAGTGCTCTCTGTTTGTTCGGGTCGACCGGGGCGGTCGACGTTGTCCCCCAACGGTCAGAAATATGACCGTTGGCGGTCGACCGGCCCGGTCGACCGGCAGCTGTCAGAAATTCTGACAGACTCCAACAACTCTATTTTTTCTGACAGATTTTGTTGGGAACTCACCCCAACGAATCTCTCCAGCCTTTTTGCCCTGTTTCTCATCCCCTATATATAGAAGGTCATTTCAACTTGATAAGACAACAATTTTGACAAGATTTGACAAGAGATTTTCATAAGTTTTACGAGCCTTTCATTTGAGAAAAGATTTTTCAAAGCCAAAATTTTCATACACCCTTTTGAAGCCTTTACCTCTACTTCACTCTAGATATTTGCACTACACAATCCCAAATTCTACATCTACATATTGGTTATAGGATTGTGCTAAGTGAGCGATTTTCGATCAAGTGTGATCATTTTCTTCTTGTGTGAAGTTGTAGAGGCATTGGCCTCAAGGCGAGCTAGTGTGCTCCGGGTGGTGTTGCGGCATCACGAGAGATAGGACAAGTGTGTCCTTGTATTGGCGGTCCGGTGGGATCAACAATAGTGGAAATCCTTCAAGTGTGAAGGCGGGGACGTAGAGCGTGGCTCGAACCTCGAAAACATATACTTGTGTTTGCGTTTGCTCGATTTTCTCTAAACTCAACTCCTTTATTTCTTGCACTACTTATTGTGTTTATTGCTAGTCTTTTAATTTGAGCAATTTGTTAGTAGAATTTTTAATTCCACATTATTGTCACATTTCATATAGCCATCACCTATTCACCCCCCTCTAGGTGATTTCAATTGGTATCAGAGCCTAACCCTACAATTTGGTTTAACCACCTTAGGGAGATCCTTGTTATTTGGCTATATTAGTTGCATTCTTCATTTATTGTGCTTTATATTATTCATCCATGGCATCACTTGACTTTTCTAGCATCAAGTCCCCACCGAAGTTTGATGGCTTGAACTTTCCCATATGGAAGGTCAAGATGAACCTATTCCTTAAGTCCCTAGGAGTTAGGGTTGCTAGGTCCATTACAAAAGAATTTATTGAACCCCTCACTGATGAGAGCTCATGGTCCGAGGACACCTCCAAGGATTATGAAGCTAATGCTAGAGCCCAATATGCCTTGACCCAAGCCTTAAATGAGGATGACTTATCACGCATCATAAATTGCAAATTCGCATTTGAAGTTTGGAACATTCTTATTGTGACTCATGAAGGAACGTCACAAGTCAAAAGATCTAAGATTGACTTGTTGTGTTCTCAATATGAGAACTTTTATATGTTTGATAATGAGAGCATTGATGACATACTCACGCGTTTCACCAAGATTACTAATGCTTTATCTTCTCTAGGTGACGCAATCGACAATGACCAAAAGATAAGGAAGGTCATTAGAGCTCTTCCCAAGGCATGGGAAGTGAAGGCTACTACCCTCAAGGAGCTCAACGATCGGGAGGAGATGGACTTCTCCGGCTTCATTGGAAATCTCAAAACACATGAGATGAAAATGAAGGTTAGAGAAGAGAGGGAGGCGCCCAAGAAGAAAGCGCTCGCCTTCAAAGCCACTCCAACCATTCTTGAAGAGGATGACTCATCGGAGGATTGCGATGAGGACTTCGCCATGCTCATCCGGAAGGTGGGCAAGATGTTCTACAAGAAGGGACGGCAAAGCAACTTCCGAAGAGGGAGACCTCGAAAAGAGAAGAACCCGGTCCTTGCTTCCATTGCAAGAAGATCGGACATCTTATCGCCGATTGCCCCACACTTCAAGCAGCCACCTCCAAGAATGCCCCAAAGAAGAAAAAGGCTATGGTAGCAACATGGGATGACACGGAGTCAGAATCTGAGGAGGAAAACGACGCCGCACACATGTGCTTCATGGCACAAGAGGAGGATGCATCAAAGGTAACAAACGAAAACTCAATAGATGATGATGAGCTAACTATGGATGAATTAGCCCAATTTTTTGAAGAACTTCAACATAGGTATGAGATTTCTCAATCTCATAATAAAAAGTTAAAAAGGGAAAATGAGTCTTTAAAAGATAAAATTAATATTATTGAAAAAGAGAAAAATGTTTTATCTTGTGCTTTTAAGAAAATAAAATTGATTTTGAAAATTATAAAATAGCTTGTAAAGGAAAAACTTCTATTCCCTCATGTAATAAAAATGATTTTGTGGAAATGCAAAAACGAGTTGATATTTTAGATTCAACTCTTAAAAAGTGTGCCTTTAATCTAAATAAATTTGCATCTAGATTTCCCAAGGGAGTAACCCAAGGGAAACACACTCACCATGCACATGCACGGAAACATGCACACTCACACAAGCATGCATTTATGTATGGTAGTGATAGAATTTACATATGCACGCATTGTGGCCGCAAAGGCCATTTAGAAAAATTTTGTTTTGCTAAACATAATATGAACAATAAATATGTTTGGGTTCGTCCCGGTACTAATCCAAAAGGACCGAAAAAGATATGGGTACCAAAAGACCCACCAAATTTAAATGATACAGGTGGATCTTCACCCTCCAAGACTTAGGGGGAGACGGTGCCCGGGTGGTGGATGCAACTAAGCTCAAAGAATACATCGCGCTTGCATCGCTATCATGGAGGCACCTATTTTGGAGATTGCCCGCGTTTGGTAACTTCTCCATTTAAAAGTTTTAATTTTGGTCATATATACACACGTGTAGGAGTGTTAGTTTACTTTTATGCTACATTGATATATGCTTGTGTAAACCTACATCTCTATCATGATTGTGTATATGCTATGTTTGTATATCTTGTCTTTTATACCATGTTCATTGTATGTCCACATGCCTAGCCTAGATTATTATATATATATATATATATATATATATATATATATATATATATATATATATATATATATATATATATATATATATATATATATATATAGGGCTTACTGTACCTCAGCCTGCAGGCTGAGAGAGTTTCTCAGCCTGCGGGACGTGGCTGAATATATGCCACACATCGATCGCAGAGTGTGGGCGCCAAAAAAATCAAAAAAATCCCGCCTAAACAATCGTGAAATAAATTGAAAAAATACCCCTTTTATATGACGACGGCGACTTCTAGCATTGAAAAGTAAAAAAAATATTCCATGGTCGCATACTTAATACAGAATAAAGAATACCGGAGGAAACATGCTATCGTATAGCAATGCGACCTCCTTCAGTACTGCGACCAAAGTCGCAAACTTCTTTCTCATTACGATGGTGATGACGAGGATTAGAAGTTTAAAAAATTGTATTTTGTTTTTTTTTAAAATATATATAAATCTGTTTTCTAAAGTTAATTGTGTGAATTACATTTTTTACTACTATGTCTTGGTTGAAAAATGCTGTACAATTGTTACAAATCTTCATTTTAAAAATTTTACGCTAAACGAATATACTGCGACCATGGACGCAGTTAATAATTATATTACTTCACCCTTAAAAATTTTTAAAATGAAAGGTTGCGACATTGGTTGCAGTTCCTGGACGCAGACTTAATAAATACACTTCGACCTTGGTCGCAGTTGCTGGACTTTAGTCTTAATCAACAACAACACTGCTACCTTGGTCGCAGTTTCTGACCGTAGTCTTAATAAAATAAACGACCGTAGTCTTAATAAAATAAACTGCGACCTTGATCGCAGTTGTTGGTGTTTAGTCTTAATAAAATACACAACGACCTTGGTCGCAGTTGCTGGTCTTTACTCTTAATCAACAACATCACTGCGACCTTGGTCGCAGTTGGTGGTCTTTATATATAATCAACAACAACACTGCGACATTGGTCGCAGTTGATGGCCGCAGTCTTAAAAAAATAATCTGCAATCTTGGTCGCTATTGCTGGTCTTTAGTCTTAATCAACAACAACACTGCGACGAGGTAAACAACAACACTGCGACGAGGTGACACATCACCGCAGCAGTTGCTTAGTCGCAGTCTTTGGTCACAGTGTCGACCCTGATCGCAGTAGTTACTGTTTGCAATGTATCTTATGCGACCTTGGTCGCAGTGTCATCTATGGTCATAGTTGTTTAGTTTGCAATGCATGGCTGCGACCAAGTTCGTAGTTTATTAAAAAAAACAAATATGCTTTTTATTTATGTCCAGGCATTTATCTCCAGGCATGTGCAAATGATACAAAAACGATCTCTTATACAATAAGATTGAGTGTTACAATATAGCAGTACAAAGAAGACTAAACATCAAAAAGATCCCTTGTTGACTAAGAGCAGTGGTGTTATTGAGGTCTTTTATTTATGTCCAGACATTTATCTTCAGGCATGTGAAAATGATACAAAACGCTTTGTTATACAATAAGATTGAGTGTTACAATATAGCAGTACAAAGAAGACTAAACATCAAAGTAGCCAAGAAGACTAAACATCAAAAGAGCCCTTGTTGACTAAGAGCAATCTTCTTCTTGAGGTCTGGTGGCAGCAGAATCCTCCGATTCCAACTGACCCTCCAAAGTGCCGGGATACGATCTTTCGTTGATGAACATCTCTTCACCAGAAGGTTATCCAGTGAGCATAGAGTTTCCTCGATGTCACTTCTGGGGTAAGAGAGGAGGTTTTTAGACCTCACAGGGAATACTACCCACCACTATATCCACCACATCCCCCGCCGCCATACCCACTCTGACCATCCGTTACCAGCAAGCTTGACTGGTGCATCAAGTCAGAGCAGATCTCGGTGAGGCTTAAGTCCTCGTCAGGGATCATGACTTCTTCCCTTGTGAACAACGAGAACCATGACTTCTTCCCTTATGGACGATGAGGTCTATGACTTCTTCCCTTGTGGACGAACATCGATCAAGTTCGTCCGTAGGGTCATCTTCATCCATGGAGGCAGGCCCCTGTTAGAGACTCTGAAGAAGGCGAAAATTCTCAGAGCAATTGCTCTCGAAAGAAAACAGTCTAATTATGGGCTGTTAAAGGGAGAGGGTGAGTCCTATTTATAGGCAGCCCATAATAACCATAATTAATGGTTCATTAATCAGAATCGTCGGCATTAATGGTCTCCAACCGCCAGCGCCAGTTTGGCATTAAAAGACATTAACGCCTAAACCCAATGAAGAGCCGACGCGTGGACAACCGCTTCGGGAAACAACGAATGGTGCGGGGTTCGTCAAAGTAGACTTGACGTTAAAAGATCTCATAAAATCTTTATGATAGGTTGCATCTCACGGAGTGACTCCAAGTCGCATCAGACAACAGACAACTTTTCATTTTTCATTTAGATTCAAAAAATGACTTAATCTAAAAACAACACTTAATAAAACAACACTTACTTAACGTACTGCGACCAAAGTCGCAGTCCATGTAATGCAACCCTAGATTGCAGTTGCTGGCCATCTTTATCAATAACAACACTGCGACCTTGGTCGCATTTAACCATGTACACTGCGACCAAAGGCTTTGACTAAGGTCGCAGTTTAAATGTACAATGCGACCAAAGACTCTGACTACATTATATATAAAAAAATTAATTACTTAACGTACTGCGACCAAAGTCGCAGTCCATGTAATGCAACCCTAGATTGCAGTTCCTGGCCATCTTTATCAATAACAACACTGCGACCTTGGTCGCATTTAACCATGTACACTGCGACCAAATACTTTGACTAAGGTCGCAGTTTAAATGTACAATGCGACCAAAGACCCTGACTACATTATATACAAAAAAATTAAACTATAAAGTAGAATTTATCGCAGGCTGAAAAATTGATCTGAAAAGAGCGGCAAAAATAAAAGGGGGGAAAATAATAATAAACAATAAGGAAAAGTTATCATAAGGGGTATTTGGTAATTTAACTTCTACCTAAAAGCGGGCCGCAAGTCAGTGAGGTGACAAATTGAGCCACGTCACCGCAGGCTGAGAGAGAACTCTCAGCCCGCGGGCTGATATACATTTTTCTCATATATATATATACACATTGTATTTTCAAAACTAGAAATAAATTTTGTAAAAATTTCATATTCAAGCAAATACATTAGAGATGGCAATTGCGCACCTCAACTCATTCAAGAGGAATCAAGAGGATGAAGTTCAGAACCCTTCACCGGGTATTCGGCTTCAACATCTCTAAAACTTTGTATGAAAATTAAATAAAATGTCTTGTGTGAATACTTTTGGTTGATATGATAACTTAATGAAGATTTAAAAACATTGTTGGATTCTTGCATGTTATATAAATTCTACTTTATTTGATAAAATTTTCTTTTAAATTTTTTTAGGGCTTTTGCCATTGACAGATTTTTTTGGGTAAAGCCGGCCGACCGGCCTTGAGCTACGGTCGACCGACTTCGCCTGAAAGATTGATTTTCTTTCTTTCCTTTTGCCGGCCGACCGGTACGGTCGACCGCGATATCTGTCAGTGCTCTCGGGTTTTCTGGGTCGACCGACCCGGTCGACCGCTCTGTATTACAGAGCTCTCGGGTTTTTCGGGTCGACCGGCCCGGTCGACCGTGCGTCGATTTCAGCCCCAAATCTGCTATTTATTTCACAGTCTCTCTCACTTCTCTCATAACCAAACCGGCGATCCCCTTTCTCCCTTTTTCTCCAAAAATTTCCAACTCTCAAAATCTCTCAAATTTCTTCTAAAATCAAGTTGGATTCACTCTTTGTGGGTTAGATCTTCAGTCTCAGGACTTCCTCACCAACAGATTTCAGGGATTTCAAGATGTAGGGTTAGGGTTTCTCTCATTCAGGTAAAAATCCTTTCTTTTGTTTAACTCTTGCTTTCTAGCCCTAAGAATCTCAAATTCTTGTCTAAGATTTTTAGGTTTCTTTTTGTTTAGATCAAGCCATAACCATCTACCCTAAAAATCAACTAAAAATCACTCTTTTCTCCAAAAATGTCAAAGAGATCTAGGTCTGAGAAGGGAAAAAGTATAGTTCCCTCATCTTCCACCACTCCTAAACCTAAAAGACCCTTTGTTAATGAGCTAGCTGAAAACCGGTTCATCATACTCTCTAAGAAAGCAGTCATTTCAGGGAGATGTGTGATTCTAAAAGACTTTGAACATCTCCACATCCCTCGTATCCTGAAAAGAAATTCTTTGGATAAATTCATGGCCATTAGGGAACCTGTGTACCCCTCCTTAGTGCATTACTTCTATGCAAATTTTGCTTTTGAGAGAAATCGTGTGAGATCTCGTGTTCTTGGGAAGGATATTGACATTCCCCTATCCCAATTTGCTGATATTCTGCATCTCTCCTCTGGAGGAGTTGATGTTTACACCTTTAATCTCTAAGATTTTGAATATCCGGACGGTGAGTCTGCGCTCACCGCATCCACCTTGATTCATGGGAATGACAATCCCGGTTTGGTTAGGAATGAGGAAGTGAACAAGTTCACGTTCACCGCCCAAGTCCTAGCCAAATTTGTTTTCTATAACATTTTACCTAAGTCCGGTGAGTATAGCAATGCTAGAGGTCCAGTTCCTCTTATCATCTATTGCCTTCTGAAAGGCATTAAGATCAATTTCCCACATCTCATTGCTTCTCACATGGCCTCTGATTAGATCTGCATGTACGGTAGGCATTTGCCTTATGGCATGCTCATATCCTATCTTCTCAAACATTTAGGATTTAATCTTTCTTTGGAGACTCCCTCCGAACCCTCTGTGAACTTGGACTGCACCCTTTTGAAGAGGATGCAGGCTCAGATTCGTCGAGCCCCTCCTGAGCAGCCCCCTCCAGTTCCAGTATCAGGATCTTCATCTGCCCCAGGGTCTTCTTCGGTCCCAGGGATTTCCTCTGCTCCTGGTCCATCTTTATCTCCTGAGTTCCAGTCCTTTATGTTTTCTGAGATTCGCTCTCAGATCCAGGAGCATCAGTCTTGGATCGAGCAGCGAGACGCAGCCTTTCGTGCGGATATGGAGCAGCGAGATGCAGCCCTTCGTGCGGAGATGGACTCACGCTTCCAGGGAATTCGCAATGACATGTCTCACTTTGCGAACGCCATGAGATTCGTGGACTCGCAATTTGAGACACTATTTGCGAAATTCGATATGCTTGGTCCAGATCCCACATCCATTGCTCGTCCTCTTCCATCCTCCGGCCCTCCATTTCCTGCCAGAGACCCTACTGCTGTTCCACCTCCACAGCCAGGCGTTGCTGGCATCGATCCAGAGGAGGCAGGTCATGATGATGATGATGATGAAGATGATGAGACGATGGCAGAGGGTGACGCTGAGGAGAGTTCGTCTGAGAAAGGCGATGCTGGGGAGAGTTCTTCTGAGGACGATGCTGCGGTGGTGCTGAGTGACCTGCCCCTTTTGATGATGTCAAAAAGGGGGAGAGTTATTTGTTGAGAGAGACTCCATATTTTGTGTACTTATATTTTGTAGTATTTTCTGTTGTTGGACATCTTTATCTTGTATTTATGTTTGTGTGGACATGTACTTGTTTATGTTGGTTATGCTTTGTGGACATGTGTTTCATTTCTATTTTATGACATGAGTATTTTTTATCTAGCATGACATGAGTATTTTTATCTAGCATGGATATATGTGTTGTGGATTATATTGTGGATTATCACCCACCATTTTTTTTAGATTTGTCTATGCTTGAGCATATTTTTGTATATGCATGTGTTGAGGGGGAGCTTCATTTGAAGTCTCTACCCAAAATATTTGTGATAACTATACATATTTTGTCATCATCAAAAAGGGGGAGATTGTTGGCCCAAAGGCCATTAGCCCTATATCTTGTTGGATATTTTGATGATAACAAACCATATTTAGTTATGTATTTAACAATTTTGTTTAAAAGTATTTCAGGTAAAACAAGTTGATTTGACGGCTCCGATATCAAGACTCACAAGTTTGGACGCCACTTAAAGATGTGCATTCCCAAGCTAAGCACATTAGGAAGCTTCGGGATCAAGACATGAAGAAAAGACCTAGTCAAGATCAAGACAATGAAAAAGTCCAAGATTTGTATTTTTACTTTTCTTTTAGAATCTTTGTCAAAACCTAGATGTTAGAAGTAGAGTTATGGGATTGTCACTCACACACACACTTTAGTTTGATTCATGACTTCAAAAACAATTTCTATTTCCAACTTAGTTTTAGAGTTAACATGTTTTGAAGAATTGTTTTAGAAACTTTAAGTTTTGGAAAAACCAACTTTTAGAAAAACAAGTTTTTATCAAGAGAAACTTTATCAAAATGTTTTAACATGTTAGGGTAGTGACATATGGTCATACTTCTATTTTTACAAGGTCCAAAACCTCAACCCAAAAGACCAAAACCAAAAACCCAAGTTCTGGTTTCTGCAGTGTCTGATTTTTCAGAACTGACAGGAGCCGGTCGACCGTCCGGGTCGACCAACGTGCACGCTGTGCATGTGTGTACATCGGCCGACCGGGGCACTTACAGTGCTCTCTGTTTGTTCGGGTCGACCGGGGCGGTCGACCGTTGTCCCCCAACGGTCAGAAATATGACCGTTGGCGGTCGACCGACCCGGTCGACCGGCAGCTGTCAGAAATTCTGACAGACTCCAACAGCTCTATTTTTTCTGACAGATTTTTGTTGGAACTCACCCCAACGAATCTCTCCAGCCTTTTTGCCCTGTTTCTCATCCCCTATATATAGGAGGTTATTTCAACTTGATAAGACAACAATTTTGACAAGATTTGACAAGAGATTTTCATAAGTTTTACAAGCCTTTCATTTGAGAAAAGATTTTTCGAAGCCAAAATTTCCATACACCCTTTTGAAGCCTTTACCTCTACTTCACTCTAGATATTTGCACTACACAATCCCAAATTCTACATCTACATATTGGTTATAGGATTGTGCTAAGTGAGCGATTTTCGATCAAGTGTGATCATTTTCTTCTTGTGTGAAGTTGTAGAGGCATCGGCCTCAAGGCGAGCTAGTGTGCTCCGGGTGATGTTGCGGCATCACGAGAGATAGGACAAGTGTGTCCTTGTATTGGCGGTCCGGTGGGATCAACAATAGTGGAAATCCTTCAAGTGTGAAGGCGGGACGTAGAGCGTGGCTCGAACCTCGGAAACATATACTTGTGTTTGCGTTTGCTCGAATTTTCTCTAAACTCAACTCCTTTATTTCTTGCACTACTTATTGTGTTTATTGCTAGTCTTTTAATTTGAGCAATTTGTTAGTAGAATTTTTAATTCCGCATTATTGTCACATTTCATATAGCCATCACCTATTCACCCCCCTCTAGGTGATTTCAATCTTACCATCTCCCATCCCATCACTTCTTTTTCTTTTTTTATTATTTTAAACAAAACATAATATGTCTCTCTCTCACTCCATCTCTCTCCCTTCTCTTATTTATCTCTCCCACTCCCACTCTCCTCTTTCCTCTTCCCACTTGAACCGCCGCCGACAGTGGCACCGCCCCTTGGTCGGCTGGCCACCACCCACACCACCCCTCCACCATCTCCACCACCCCACCACCATCAACCATCAATGCCCCCACCACCACAAACCAATCACCACCTTCTCCAGCTTTAACCTCCTCCAACACCACCATTATCATCAATTCACCATCACCACCACCTCCTTCACCTCCATCTCCACCATTCCCTCCTCTCCCACCACCATCCTCATCACCAACATCTCCACTCCACCACCATCATTCAACCACCACCACCTTTATTGCACCACCACCATTCTTCATCACCTCCTCCACCACTTCCACCACCATTTTCTCTCCCCACCATCACCACCACCCATCACCACCATCACAACCAATAACAAAAACACCACCATCATCATCACCACCTCTACCACCATCTCTCCCACCACCTCCCCGAGGCTCCACTTGGCGTCGGCCGCCCAGGCCCAGGGGCAACCTCCGGCGGCCACCTGACCGACTACCAACCTTCGGCGGCCATCTAACGTCAGCCAACCTCCCCCTCTCCCTTTTCTTCTCTTTTTTCTCCTTTCTTTTTTTTCTCTCTCCCCCTTTTTTTCTTACATCTTTTTCTCTCTTTTTTCTTTATTTCACTTTCTCTCCTTTCTCTCTCTCTCTTCCCTAAACCATACCCCCTCTCTTCTCTCCTTCTTTCTCTTTCTCTCTTTCTTTTTTTTTTTCTTTCTTTCTTTCTCTTTCTTTTCTCTCTTTTCTCCTTTCTCTTCTCTGTTCTCTTCTATTCTTCTATTTCCTTTTTTCTCTCTCCCCCCGTCCACTCTCTTCCTCATTCTTTCTCTCTCCCCTCTATCTCTCTCTCTCTCCACACCTCTCTCTCTAAGACTCTCTTTCATTCTCTCTCTTTCTCTCTCCCTTTTTCCTTACTCTTTCTCTCTATCACATTCTCTCTTTCCGCGCACGTGCACGTGTTGTGGTCAGGGTTCTCTGAAGTTTTCACTGTGTTTCGGTTTTAGGCGAGTACTTCACTTTATGTGCATGCTGCATGTATGCTCCATGATTGGTTGTGTATTTGGTGTTGTACCTTGGTGGGTGATGGTTGTATTCTGGGGAATTAGTTGTAGCAATGTAGTTGGTGTTATATTGGTGTATCGGCAGTGTATTTGTATATGTAATGCTTGTAGCTGGAGCAGACGATTCTTGTATATATACCTGTGATTGTACTAACGATGATGCAAGTTGCAGGTAAAGTTCTCAGGCGAACCTACTAGATAGGGTAGCGACATCCGAGAGACCACTTCTCGAGCTACCCAATGGATAGCATTCCCTGCACCTTTATGGGTTTAGTGGTAGCTTTGGCGAAGTGATTTCGCCTACTCAGCCCTCGGGCTGGACTATCCAATAGACTTCGGTCTTATACCTTCGGGTTTCGTGTAGCCCCGCCGCGAGGTTGACCGATCTACAGTTCTCCCATTATTATTTCTCCTATTTATATGTGTACTTGTGTGGTATTAACATTTTCTGCAGGCACCCATTTGGCCCTTGGCCCTATAGCCCTCAGGGCGCATAGACCTTACGGTCTCTCTTATGCCTACTACCCAAAAGGGGTGCGCTTAGACTTTCTGCTCTCTTATGCTCTGCCTGGTAGGCGAGCTAGCACCCAGCGCTTTATCACTAGACTCGCCCGAGCGCAACTCTATCGTGTATGATAGACGTAGCAGTTGGACACTCATCTCGTCACATGGATATAGCTTCGTCGTGCACGTCAGTGACTATCGCTCTTTGCTAGCTTGATTCTAGTTTTGAGTTTAGCCTCCAGGCTTTCTTTTGTTCTGCCTGGTAAGCGATCTAGCGCTCAGCGTTTTACCGCAAAATCACTAGAACGTAGCTACGTCGTGGTATTAATAGAGTGTTCATACACCACTTCGTCATGTGCATTGGCTCTGCAAGTGCGCGTTAGCATCTATCACTACTCGCTAGCTTGACCCCAGCTTCGGACTCAGTCCTCAGACTTAACTTTCGTGTTCTCAACTAGCTCTGCCGGCAGGCGAGCTTAGCGTTCTACGCTTTACTAGCTAGCTCCGTCATGAGCATGGCTATGTCATGTGCGATAGCCTAGCAGTCATCCACTGGCTTCGATACGTTCGTCTAGTTGGGCCGCGAGCGTGGCTTCATCATACGGGAAGACCCAGCATTTGTTGCGCTGGCTTTACCATAGGCGTTTAGATTTACCATGAGTGTGGTTTCATCATGAGCCTTAGCTGGACATTTATATGTCACTTCACTGCGTGCGTTAGCCCCGCCGTGCAGGTTTAGCCTAAAGCTGCACGCTAGCTTCGCCAGGAGTCTACTCCACCGTGTGTCTAGCATTATATACTGTTGACATGATCTAGCTATGCTCCCACCCTACTTAGCTCCATTTTCTTGTAACCGTATCCAACTCTACTTGTCTTTTTATCGGTTTGTCTATCCAATCTTGCTTGTCTATACAATTCAGTCTAACCTTATTTGTCCGCTCGCTCGCCCGCTTGCTTGCTTAATGACTTGTTTGTCCAGTATTATTCGTCTGATTGTCTGCCCAATCTTATCCAGCCTTCTTGTTTGCCTTCCTGCTTACTCGCTTGACCGCTTATCTGATCAACTCTATCTAACTCAGATCATCGGTTGTCTAATTCTGCTTGTTAGTTTGTCCAGTTCTACCGGGCCTCGTTTGTCTGCTTGCATGTTCTCCTACTTACCTGTCTAGTCAATCTTACCCCGTCTGTTTGTTTGATTAATAGTTTAATATCTTATTATTATGATTATGATTGTGAAGAGTTTGATACATTGTTTTCATATTCTAACTTGTGTAATCGGTTGCCCGATTTATATTGTGACTCTGTGTACCGGAGATACCCTCACGTACGTATGCTAAGCCTCAGTACAGGAAATAAATATAAGATACACCATAAGTTCAGCATATATAAGTATAAGAATACCTGTAAAGAGATTAGTGATCATAATATGAAAACAGAGATAAATAAGATTATCGTAACAAATCACAAAAGTACTTATGAATTGGAAAGGGTGACGATCTCAAAAAATTTCGAAAAATATCTGGTAGAGTGATATCTCAGATCTCCAAGCTAGGCACGCAAACTCAGGTCGTCAGAAAGCGACCTAGTGAGTGGTAAAATGAAGGACACAGTAATATATGCTATAGTAGTACAATCACGATAATATATAAGACATATTCAGATAACAGTGGTACCATATATATAGTCTAACAAGTGGTATATCCATATTACACATTTGTATATTTGTTATGTGTACACTAATACTAATAGTAACCTAACGGTGTCAGTGGGGAACATGAATATCTTGCAACAGTGTCATGAGTGTACACGACTAGTGTGTGCACGAAGAATATATATGGAATAGAAAATACATAGTATGCAGAGTGTATGTGGACATGAGTAGTGTGCCATAAAAGAAAGTGTAACATGTATCAGGAAGTGTAACAAAGTATACATGTAACATAATAGTGGATAAATTATCAGGAATAATAACAAGTACAACTAAATAATAGTATGCATCTATCGGTCAAGCCATGTTATTAATACAATTTTGACATTCTAAAAAAGACAAAACTCTCAGATTTCTCTTCAACCGGTCTGAACGATGTCTGACTTATCGACATTTATAACAGATAAGTCACAGACAAGCTGAGGACCAGGGACAAGGTAGCAACTTAGACTCTATTGATCTAGTAAATCAGACAATAGGCCAAAATTGCCTTTGAAGAGAGGCCAAAATTGCCTTTGAACAAGTCTGTGAAGACATGTCTAATCGACGATCGCTAAGAAGCTGAAGCCGTAAGCTTCGCACGAACCTTCCAATTTACTTCGCATTGAGCATCACATCCAATAGCTTCGCACTAGAAGCTTCGTCCCTAGCTTCGCTAGAAGGAAGAAATGGTTTAACTCCGCTATGGGCTGAATTTTAGCTTAGCACGAGGCTTTTGAAGGTAACTTCGCCTGAAGGTATGAGCTAAGTCTTAGCTTTGCATGAGGCTACAAAGGTAACTTCGCCCTAAAAAGAGAGCCTCTCATTTAGCTCCGCAACGAGCTTTACCAGGTCATCAATTGATCGTTTTCCACGAGGGATTAATGGGTGAACCCTACTAATTTAGTGGGATTAATGCCACTTTAAGTGGGCGGTAACATCCGCCCACTTCGTCCCACATTAAGTGGAGACAATTAAGCCACGATGGCGAGGAGGAGTTTGCAGGAACTCACTAACTTCGCCAGAGGCTTGCAAATAGCTTCGCCACAAGGCCATTTGTAGTCTCGCGCGAAGTTAAAGACTGATTCAGTCTTTCTGAATTCAAGGGGGACGGTTATACACCATTTTTGACTATAAATAGTCCCTTGCTGAGCTAGAGATGGAGGAGACGAGGAGTTGGCTAAAGATTCGAGAAGAAATTTTTAAAGAGAGTGTTCTCTTGTTCTCCTACTTCTAAATACTCAATTTTCAGAACCAAGCGAGAAGGAAATCCTATTAGGAGGCAGTGCGGCCGTCTGATCGATTGCATCGTCAAAGGGATAAAGTGATCGCGCGCTGATCAGATTCCTACCGGCATACTTTTCTAGAAATCTCAGAGGAGATCTACCTGTAATTTCTTTTCAATTACTTGTAATTTCGCTCCTCAACACTTTTTTTGTAAGTATTCCCGAATCAATTTTAATGGAAAACATACAATAATAACAATCAGTACCACCGAGTATTTTAATCAATCTCTTCTAGTGTCCCATACCAATGACAGTTCATACTGGATCCCGCACTCCAGTCGAACCCATCAAGACATGGCATACGGGTACCATTATCCAAACGAGAGAGTGACCAAATAACAAGTTTTTCCGACGTCACTATTGTTTACACCGTTTTATTATTTTACTTGGAAACTCAAAGGTTAAGGAGCTCTTATAGGGTGAGTGTATTCCATACATACCCGGGATCATGGCCTTAAACAGACCCCTTGCTGCTGAGACCATGGCCAACCCATTAAGGCTGTAACAAGTAACGGGAAATGGGAACTCAATGAGTTAATAACATAAAGGGAAACGGGAGCTCATGAGCTATAACAGACGGTAGCCAGCACTAATCCGTTCCTTACAGTGGGACAAACAATGGATCCAGATATCACTCAACAAAATCTAGTCAACCGTCAAGTCTCCCCCAACCCCATCTTATATTTAATACATTTAATGTGCACAGGGTATCAAGAAGAAGAACAATACATGGTACATGTAACACGATAACAGGACATAAGCTCTGTTAATAGCATGAAATAAGATAACGGGAAATAGGAAACGAGAGATGTAGGATTCTAGAGTTGGCCCCCGTAGCTTACACCAACGTGGCACTTAGTTTCACACATCGCATATCAACAGTTCACATATCCAGTAACTTGAATATCAATATCAGTAACGGTAAACAATCATGTAACAGGAATACAGGAATATACATGCAACAATAATACATGTAATATGAACGGTGATCCATATGTCAAGAATATAGAAACAATCAATGCATGTATATCGGTGAATATATGTAACAGTGATGTGTGAACATGATATAACTGTGTACCGAGCATCTATGTAACGATGATACCAATATATGAAATGACGGTATCCAGTGAATTGGTGT
Organism: Agave tequilana; assembly: GCA_038442645.1. Classification (NCBI taxonomy): domain Eukaryota; kingdom Viridiplantae; phylum Streptophyta; class Magnoliopsida; order Asparagales; family Asparagaceae; genus Agave; species Agave tequilana. The sequence continues at coordinate 9,868 of JAVJIF010014615.1, read as the reverse complement.
ATCTATGTATCGGTGGGACATGAATAAAAAATAATAGTGTTACGTGTAATAGTATATCTGTGTAACGGTGATACATGTACATGAGATAATAGTGTCCCGTGTAACACGATATCCAAGTCACGGTGTTCCGAGTGTATGAACACTAATGTTTAGTCTAACAAAGTCTCAGTGTAACAGGTGTACATGAATATGTAATTAACTGTAATTTCTTGTAAAGTGATTCCACAGTATGTAAACAACAGTGTCCGGTATAATCCATGTAAGGGTGGCTATATCATCTATTCGAGTGTCAAATATTCCTAATTATAATAACAATTACTATATTATTAATAACGGTAGGTACCAACAAATTATTATACAGAATTATCTATTTTAAATTAGCAATTTATTTGCTAATTTATTTGTGAAAATTATTAACTTCTGAATCTCGATAACTAAACAGTCATCCATATATTCTATACATTTTATAATATATAAGGTAATAAAATAAAGTATGATTATGTTATCTATTATATTTAAAGATCAATCATGTATGTTTTAATTACAGGGATTGACCAATAATTACATTTTATTTAACAATAATTATAATGATTTACCGATAATCAAGATTTATTAAATGAACAAGTCAACCAATTTCATTAAATACAATAAAATATAATTTATAAAAGAAAAGCCCTCATAAACTGACCATGGGAAGGTAGCTCTCTTTCCCACAATCGCAACGGTTCCAGTACCGTCCAACTCGGACTCCGGAGGTTCCAGTTATCACTCGAACACTAAAAATAAAAATAGGTTAAATGTGTAATACGTGAAAATGCAATATTATAAAATATCAGGGGTTTTATGAACTTTTATCTTATATGGTTTTGGATGCGGTTTGGGTAGCCAATGGGTCGGGTTCGGTCTAATAACGCGACCCAAATAACTTAAGTTATTGGGTAAATGGGTTAGTGGGTTTATGGGTTCAAGGGATTTGGATTCGGATTTGAGTTCTCAACCCGTTATGTGTTGAGAACCCAAAACAACAACAGCAGCAGCAGTAGAGACTCTGCTACTGCGCGCGCTATGGCCGGCCAGCTCAGCTGGCCGGCGGCGAGTCTAGCCGACGACGGCGGTCAGTGAGAGAGAGGGAGAGAGGGAGGGAGAGAAAGAGAAAGAGAAAGAGAGAGAAGAAAAACAGGAAGAAGAAGGAGAAGGAGCAGGAGGAGGAGGGGAGGAAAAGATGAGGAGAAGGGGGCGGCCCAGTGGCAGCTGGCCAGGGGTGCGGTGGCGCACGACCACCGGCCGTCTGGCCGCGGGCGCTGGTCAGGCCCGTCCCCTATCTGGAACAGAGAGAGGGAGGGGGAGAGAGATAGCAGTGAGGAAGAGGAGGGGAGAGAGAGTTAGGGAGAGAGATTGAGTTAAAGAGAGATAGAGAGGGGTTTTATAGAGGGGGAAGAAAGAGGTAGAAGGAGGTGGAGTATGGAGGTGGAGAAAGGCGGTGGATTAAGGGGGAGGAAAAGAAATGATTAGAGGAGAAGAAGAAAAGAAAAGAAAAGTAATAAATTAATATTATTTAATTAGGTAAAGATTTGACTAGTTCCGAACAGTTCTCAAAAATTCTATAAAATAGAGAAATTATCCTGGAATACAGGCCCGGTATAAACTACTAGTAGTATGGGACACTGGTAGGAAATGATTATAATAACAGGTGACACTGATTATTATTATTGTATAATTAAGTTATCCGGCTTGCCGCTTGTGTATGATATATGTTCTACTGTGCTGAGTCACCTGACTTATTTATTTTTGAGTTTTTCATACTGCTTTCTTATTTCTATTATAGTGAAGACAACTCGGGTTATATGAACTCAGCCTATGGTGACATAAGGTTTAAGGCATATATATGAGAGTTTTCTTATTTGAATTATCCTCTTAATGTACCAATATCATGGATTGTAATCTGAGCTTGTATAACTAGTTTTGTCCACATCTGCCTTACTACTACTTTATTACCTGCCGGTGTGTGCATGTAGTCACGATACAATTTTCGATATATGCTTATCTGATTTGGAGTTATCTATACACATGTGTTTGCCTGTGCACGCCACTTGACATCATTTTACGTACCGTTGGGTTGACTTCTGACAACCTTGGACTTATATGTTCAGATCCCGGAGCTTGGACCGAAGCGGGCTTCCCAGTTGAAGACCGAGCTATAAGAATGCGCAACGAAAGTGTGGCGGATTAGTGTCAGATCATACGTATCCCTTTCCTTCCAGGCCCCTCTTGATCGACTCTCGATATTCTTCTTGCTTGTTGGGAGCCACTGTTATACTATTTACTCTTGTTACTCCTCTGTGATTCATGTATTTGTATCTCCTGATGATATAATATTCATGTAATATTGGATCACGCTCTGTGATAACAGTGTATTTGTACTATTTTATTAGAATGTATATCACCACTGTGTTTCCACGCTCTGATCCTTGCATATACTAATGTTTATCGTATATATGTGGGGTAGTGGCTTTATGGTTAGTGGCTTTATGGGTTCAAGGAGTTTGGATTCGGGTTCGGTTCTCAACCCGTTATGTGTTGGTAACCTAAAACAACGGCAGCAGCAGCAGAGACTTTGCTACTGCGTGCGCTATGGCCGGCCAGCCCAGCTGGCCGGCGGCGAGGGAGACCCGCCGACGGCTGCCGTCGGCGACGGTCAGTGAGAGAGGGAGAGAAAGAGAGAGAAGAAAAACAGGAAGACAAAGAAGGAGAAGAAGAAGGAGGAGGAGGAGGAAGGGAGGAAAATAGGAGGAGAAGGGGGCGACGCGGTGGCGCCTGGCCCGAGGTGCGGTAGCGCGCGGCCACCGGCCGTCTGGCCGAGGGCTCGGGTCAGGCCCGTCCCCTGTCTGGAACAGAGAGAGGGGGAGAGAGAGGGGGAAGAGAGTAAAAGTAAGAGAGTTAGGGAGAGAGATTGGGTTAGAGAGGATAGAAAGGGGTTTTATAAAGAAAGAGAAGAAAGACAGAGAAGGTGGTGGAGTATGGCGGTGGAGAAAGGCGGTGGATTAAGGGGAAGGAAAAGAAATGATTGGATGAGAAGAAGAAAAGAAAAGAAAAGTAATAAATTAATATTATTTAATTAGGTAAAGGTTTGACCAGTTCCGAACAGTTCCCAAAAATTCTGTAAATAGAGAATATTATCCTGAGACATAATATGAAAACAGTTTGAAGAAATTCAGTATGATTTGCAAATTAAAAATCTTAAAAGGTTTCGCCGGTACAAGGCGACACCTGTTTGGTCAGATTTTGGAATAATTCAGAAAAATCCCAAAAAATACAATAACATAGTTAATATGATTTTAGGACACAAGGTGAAAGCAGATTCTAAAAATTTAACTCTGTTTGTGAATTAAAATAGTAAAACCAATTACTGATATCGGTCGACACTGACTTCGGAGATTTTCAAAATAATCCAGAAAATTTGTTAGAAAATTCTAAAAATTCTAAAATATTAGAAAATAATATCTAAAACTGAAATTGGGTCAATCTGACTAGCAAAAAGATCAAATCAATTTTGTACTCCGTATCGAGCACTGATACTGTGATACGTACATCAACGATCAGGGGGGTTACACTCTGTTTTTACTTATAGTGCTTATATTGTTGTACATTACCTGATACCTGATATCTGACACCGATACTTGACATGTTAGCACTTGACACCTGATACATGTATGTTATCACCTGACTCATGATTATCATTTTTACAATGACTTGACACTGATAATATGTACACTCTTGAGATTATACTCCTGTATCATGCTCCTTTTGTTATTATATTCATGTTAATCCCCGTAAAATCGATCATCATGAATATAATTTGTAATATGGACAACTTACACCAAGATGGGGGAAAACTGATGACATCAATATGTACGTCTTCATAATGGTTCGATGTTGCAACGACTATTCTGGATCTACCTGAGGGTACAGGGGTGCACCTCTGTCCAAATTTTCACCTTCCAGGGCATATAAATAAGACCCTTACAGCTTAGCGGTCGGTTCTGGAGTCCAGCGTCGAATGTCCAGAGGTCATTTGTCCCGGATATTATGGGGCCCATTATGAACATGATACGTTGATCTCTCATCAGTTTTCAATGACAAACCTCTTCTTACTCATATGTGGATGTATGTGGACTGGGATGCTGGGACACATACTTAGACATATGGGTCAGATGAGTCTTAGTAAAATAATAATAATAATGGGTTACTAACATCTGATTGGTGATATGCTTGATTTATGCTTGTGAGACACGTGACACAATACATTACCCTGCACCAGACGTAACGTTCCTAAAATAATAATAATAATAATTTCAAAAGTGGGTGTTATTGAATCATTTCCTTATTTAAATAATGGTATCCGTATATCAGAGTTCGGATTGGGTTCTACTGGAATACAGGCCCAGTATAAACTACTGGTAGTATGGGACACTGGTAGGAAATGATTATAATAACAGGTGACACTGATTATTATTATTGTATAATTAAGTTATCCGGCTTGCCGCTTGTGTATGATATATGTTCTACTGTGCTGAGTCACCTGACTTATTTATTTTTGAGTTTTCATACTGCTTTCTTATTTCTATTATAGTGAAGACAACTCGGGTTATATGAACTCAGCCTATGATGACATGAGGTTTAAGGTATATATATGAGAGTGATGACATGAGGTTTAAGGTATATATATGAGAGTTTTCTTGTTTGAATTATCCTCTTGATGTACCAATATCATGGATCGTAATCTGAGCTTGTATAACTAGTTTTGTCCACATCTGCTTTACTACTGCTTTATTACCTGCCGGTGTGTGCATGTAGTCACGATACAATTTTCGATATATGCTTATCTGATTTGGAGTTATCTATACACATGTATTTGCCTGTGCACGCCACTTGACATCATTTTACGTACTCGTTGGGTTGACTTCTGACAACCCTGGACTTGTATGTTCAGATCCCGGAGCTTGGACCGAAGCGGGCTTCCCAGTTGAAGACCGAGCTATAAGAATGCGCAACGAAAATGTGGCGAATCAGTGTCAGATCATACGTATCCCTTTCCTTCCAGGCCCCTCTTGATCGACTCTCGATATTCTTCTTGCTTGTTGGGAGCCACTGTTATACTATTTACTCTTGTAACTCATCTGTGATTCATGTATTTGTATCTTCTGATTATATATATTCATGTAATATTGGATCACGCTCTGTGATAACAGTGTATTTGTACTATTTTATTAGAATGTATATCACCACTGTGTTTCCACGCTCTGATCCTTACATGTACTAATGTTTATCGTATATATGTGGGGGTAGTGGCTTTATGAGTTAGTGGCTTTATGGGTTCAAGGAGTTTGGATTCGGGTTTGGTTCTCAACCCGTTATGTGTTGGGAACCAGAACAAGGGCAGCAGCAGCAAAGACTTTACTGCTGCGCGCGCAGCGAGGGAGACCCGCCGACGGCAGTCTAGCCGTCGGCGCGGGTCAGTGAGAGAGAGGGAGAGAAAGAGAAAGAGAGAGAGAGAGAAAAAAACAGGAAGACGGAGAAGAAGGAGGAGGAGGGGGGAGGAGGAAAATAGGAGGAGAAGGGGTCGACGCGGTGGCACCTGGCCCGGGGTGCGGTAGCGCGCGGCCACCGGCCGTCTGGCCGAGGGCGCGGGTCAAGCCGGTCCCCTGTCTGGAGCGCAGAGAGGGGGGGAGAGAGAGGGGGAGAGAGTAAAAGTAAGAGAGTTAGGGAGAGAGATTGGGTTAGAGAGGATAGAAAGGGGTTTTATAGAGAAAGAGAAGAAAGACAGAGAAGGTGGTGGAGTATGGCAGTGGAGAAAGGCGGTGGTTAAGGGGGGAGGAAAAGAAATGATTGGATGAGAAGAAGAAAAGAAAAGAAAAGTAATAAATTAATATTATTTAATTAGGTAAAGATTTAACCAGTTCCGAACAGTTCCCAAAAATTCTGTAAAATAGATTATATTATCCTGAGACATAATATGAAAACAGTTTGAAGAAATTCAGTCTGATTTGCAAATTAAAAATCTTGAAAGGTTTCGCCGGTACTAGGTGACACCGATTTGGTCGGATTTTGGAATAATTCAGAAAAATCCCCAAAAATACCATAATATAGTTAATATGATTTTAGGACACAAGGTGAAAGTAGATTCAAAAAATTTAACTCTGTTTGTGAATTAAAATAGTAAAACCAATTACTGATATCGGTCGACACTGACTTCGGAGATTTTCAAAATAATTCAGAAAAATTGTCAGAAAATTCTGAAAATTCTAAAATATTAGAAAATAATATCTAAAACTAAAATTGGCTCAATCTGACTAGCTAAAAGATCAAATCAATTTTGTGCGCCGTATCGAGCACTGATACTGTGATACGTACATCAACGATCAGGGGGTTACACTCTGTTTTTACTTATAGTGCTTATATTGTTGTACATTACCTGATACCTGATATCTGACACCGATACTTGACATGTTAGCACTTGACACCTGATATATGTATGTTATCACCTGACTCATGATTATCATTTTTACAATGACTTGACACTGATAATATGTACACTCTTGAGATTATACTCCTGTATCATGCTCCTTTTGTTATTATATTCATGTTAATCCCCGTAAAATCGATCATCATGAATATAATTTGTAATATGGACAACTTACACCAAGATGGGGGAAAACTTATGACATCAATATGTACGTCTTCATAATGGTTCGATGTTGCAACGACTATTCTGGATCTACCTGAGGCTACAGGGGTGCACCCCTGTCCAAATTTTCACCTTCCAGGGCATATAAATAAGACCCTTACAGCTTAGCGGTCGGTTCCGGAGTCCAGCGTCGGATGTCCAGAGGTCATCTGTCCCATTATGGGGCCCATTATGAACATGATACATTGATCTCTCATCAGTTTTCAATGACAAACCTCTTCTTACTCATATGTGAATGTATGTGGACTGGGATGCTGGGACACATACTTAGACATATGGGTCAGAGACATATGGGTCAGATGAGTCTTAGTAAAATAATAATAATAATGGGTTACTAACATCTGATTGGTGATATGCTTGATTTATGCTTGTGAGACACGTGACACAATACATTACCCTGCACCAGATGTAACGTTCCTAAAATAATAATAATAATAATAATTTCAAAAGTGGGTGTTATTGAATCATTTCCTTATTTGAATAATGGTATCCGTATATCAGAGTTCGGATTGGGTTCTACTGGAATACAGGCCCGGTATAAACTACGGTAGTATGGGACACTGGTAGGAAATGATTATAATAACAGGTGACACTGATTATTATTATTGTATAATTAAGTTATCCGGCTTGCCACTTGTGTATGATATATGTTCTACTGTGCTGAGTCACCTGACTTATTTATTTTTGAGTTTTCATACTGCTTTCCTATTTCTATTATAGTGAAGACAACTGGGGTATATGAACTCAACCTATGGTGACATGAGGTTTAAGGTATATATATGAGAGTTTTCTTGTTTGAATTATCCTCTTGATGTACCAATATCATGGATCGTAATCTGAGCTTGTATAACTAGTTTTGTCCACATCTGCCTTACTACTGCTTTATTACCTGTCGGTGTGTGCATGTAGTCACGATACAATTTTCGATATATGCTAATCTGATTTGGAGTTATCTATATACATGTGTTTGCCTGTGCACGCCACTTGACATCATTTTTCATACTCGTTGGGTTGACTTCTGACAACCCTGGACTTGTATGTTCAGATCCCGGAGCTTGGACCGAAGCGGGCTTCCCAGTTGAAGACCGATCTATAAGAATGCGCAACGAAAGTGTGGTGGATCAGTGTCAGATCATACGTATCCCTTTCCTTCCAGACCCCTCTTGATCGACTCTCGATATTCTTCTTGCTTGTCGGGAGCCACTGTTATACTATTTACTCTTGTAACTCTTCTGTGATTCATGTATTTGTATCTCCTGATTATATAATATTCATGTAATATTGGATCACGCTCTGTGATAACAGTGTATTTGTACTATTTTATTAGAATGTATATCACCACTGTGTTTCCGCGCTCTGATCCTTGCATGTACTAATGTTTATCGTATATATGTGGGGGTAGTATTTCTGCTCTCTGTATAAACGTTGCAGTAACATCTCCGTACCCATGGGCTCAAGACATTACAACAAATTGTCAAACACATTTGAATATTATAAAAAAGAGTGAAGTAAATAAAAAAGAAAATTTATGTAAATAATTCTCAAATTATTCAAATTTTAAATAAAATCAAGTAGAAATATAATTTAATATTTGAGGAAAATTTAAGTTCGACCAAAGAAGGAACTTTGAATTATTAAATAAGAAAATTCAAGCTCGAATTTGAAATAAAAAATTTAGACGAATTCAAGGCTTATTTTATGAAATACCTCAAACTTTACCTCATATTTAAGTTTAATACCTGGTACAATTTTTTTCTTGGGTTGTTTAGATATATACCCCCAAAATATTTGGTATTTAGAAATTTACCCCTCGAATCTTTGATATTACAAATTTACCCCCAATCTTCTTTATCTTAAAAAATTACCTCTCCAGTTAGATTTTGAATGAAATATAAGTGTTTTTACCTATATATCCTTTTTCTTTTCTTCTTTATATGACCCAAATCAAATTTTATCAAGCTTAATATGTTTGTGTCCCTCCTCCTCCGCTTCATTTTTCTTCTTTATTCTTCCTTTTGCCTCTCCTTTCTCTCTCTCTCTCTCTCTCTCTCTCTCTCTCTCATACAAAACACAAATCTCTTTACACCGAAAATTCCTCCAAAAATTCTCTCAAATTTCACTCTAATTATTTTTGGATTTTTTTTCAAATTTCTTAAGAAGCACATGCATAAATGATTTTGATGTGAGTTTTTTTATGATAAATGAATGCATTAGAAATGTGCATAATTTGAGTGAGAGAGAGAGAGAGAGAGATGAATTCTATAAGCTTACATTGGGATGTAGTAGTTAATTATTTAAATAAAAATAATTTAATTATTTTTAAAAAAATTATGTAAGTTAACAGAGTGATACTGGAATATATATTTTTATTCTAAAAGGGCAAATTTTTAAGATCTAGAAGGTTCGAGGTAAATTATTAATAGCAATGATTTGGGAGGTAACTTTCTAAATACCAAATATTTGAGGGGCATATAGTCTAAATACCTTATCTTTTCATGTTTAATATCTCATACTATTTTTTAAATTCGCAAATTACCCTTGTTGTATCTTCTTCCTAAATTACAAATAAAATCCTAATTTTAGAGAAATTGGATACGGATACTCCTGACAGTCATGAACGCTAACATGAAAAACGAGATGATGGTGGTGAAGATAGTGGACACGAGTGGTGTCGCAAGCGGAGGACGAAGATAATAATGATGGTGCTAATGGAGAGAGAAAATGAGTTCGATTAGATTCAATTGGTTTTAGAATTATAGATGTGTCGGAGTTATTGTGCTACTGAGAGGGGGGGGATGAAATGACTATTAATTATGGAAGAGGTTGAGGAAGATGAGGGGGTGCTAATATAAGTAGGAGAAAACATAAGATTTTTTTTCTTTACATTAGGATTTCTCAAAAGGGAAAATGCAGAAGCTAGCACGAAAAAGAAGAAAAAAAAAATAGAATGATGGTGTGGAGAAGACAAAGATGATGTAGAGAGAAGAAAGAAGGGGGAAGAAGTGGGATTTATTTAATCAAACTGACCGAATGGAGTTTTCTCCCGTGACTCGTATAGAAACTTTGTCCGTCTATCCATCCGTCTTCTCATTTTCTTCCTCTCTCAACTCCCTTCTATTTCTT